>CM050840.1:27731281-28021281 GCA_027580175.1 Siniperca scherzeri | reverse complement strand
CCTGGCCATGAAAAGAACTGAACTGAGGCGGGCACGGCTGGGGTCCGGTGAGGCTATGGCCAGTTCAGAGCGGATGGAGGACAGGATGTGGCGAACACAGGCCAGGCAGCCTTCACGTAAAGCCTCCTCCACTGCCGGCGAGTCCGTGAAACGGTTAAAACAGGACGCTGACGAGCTCTCGGTGGGACCAGAGGAGGTGACTGTGGCTGAGATGGAGTCAGACCCTGCCGAGTACAGCGTGAAAGATGAACACGTATCACTGTTTAGGATGTGATGGAACACTGGCTCTGTATACATTTACTAAGTGGCTGTACTTAACACAGAGTCTATATATAGCCATGCTGGCAGCTCTGTGAAGCTGCAAGTACACACAGCGGTGCTTTGAGCTATATTCTAATGTCAGTATGCTAACATGCTCATAATGATAAAGTTTACCATTACTATTGTTACAATCTTTAGCAGGTTTATTAATTAGCACTGAACACAAAATGCAGCTGAGGCTGATGCAAATGTCGTTAGTTCTGCAGGTGTTTGGTCATAAACCAAAGTGTTGGACACATTAACATGTTGACCTGATGATGGCGCTAGATGGAAAGTCACCAAACGTATTACAATTCATTCTGAGGGGAAAGTCTGTACCGATTTTCAACCCATTAAATAGTTGTTGCATTTCACTCTAAACCAAAACTGTCAACCTGCTGGTGGCACTGGAATAAAAATATGTCCAAATCTTTCACTGGACAAGTGAAAATTATGTTAGTGACGCTGGATGAAAAGTCAGGTTGGATCAACAAGGTGAACTATCCCATAGTTGTTGAAACTTTTCACTCAAAACCAAACATGTCAACCTCATGGTGGCGCTACAAGGAAATTTCCTTGAGATTCCTCTGGGGACTACGAATGTGTGGACAAAATGTCACGGCAATCAAATAGTTCTTGAGATATTACTCTGCAGGAGTGTAACACGCTCAAAGAGAGGTTTGCAGACAGTCGTGAGCAAGCCAGTTAGCAAGGCAGGCTAGTTGGGCTGGCTAATGCTAGCATGTTGCCAGTTAGCGTACCAGTTATAGTACCAACATGGAAGTGCCAAAAACCTGCAGTTCCTCCAATGGCCTCTTGAGGCTGGCTCCAAAAGCCAGTCAGTCCCCATAGAGCCCCGTGTTAAAATGCCCGACTTTACAGCAGAAATAAACACGTTTACAGCCTGGTACAAAAAATGGCTTTGGTCTCTGTAGCTAATTTCCCCGTTCATGACAACTGTAGAAGAACTCACCCGTTTAAATTATATTAAGGCTTCAAGTTCTGCATAATTAAGGACGTGGCCGCTTTGAGTGACAGGCGGGTGCCCTATCAGGTGGCTTGCCGCCTCAGCTCCACCTCTTCGCCCATTTTTGGATTAGCCGGAGTCAGGGACTGCCAAGATGGCGACGGCCGGAGCCGCCGGGAACCGCCCACTTTGAGCTTCACAGCGGCTCTTCAGAAACCTACGGGTCTGTGGGTCTGACCTGCCGCTAATGATAGCAAAACTGTCTGCTTAATTCGTACTCTAGCTGGCATTTTGTTATTTTGAGCTGCAATGACCATTTCAGCCTCAGTGAGTCCCTTGTGGGGCTCTAGACTTTAAGTCTTATGTCCTGTGTTCCATCAGATACGTTTGCTGATGGCCTATTCAATGCCAGTGGAAGACAATGATGACCTCTGCCTCAGGCTACATGACAAATCGCCAAGATCAGTAACAGGTGTTTGGATATTGGGAACTACACCACCTCATGGAGACTAGGCTGGGACTGACAACCCACTCCCTGTCCTAAGGAAGATGTCTGTCTGACTTAGCACACAATAGCTAAGTTTGAACTGCCCTTACCTGTGTCCTGGGAGGGAAGGTAGTGCTGGAGGTCATCGAGCCTGGCCTTTAGCTTAGCATCCATGGAGGAGCAGAAGTTTTGAACGCAGGGTGTCAGGGCTTGGGTCTTCATGGCCAGGCTACTCCTCTGGTGCTGCTGCCCCCGCTGGGTCACACTGACCCACCCTGCATCACTCAGCAGGTCCCCTGGAGACTCCGACCACAGGAAGGAGGCCACATCTGCCTCGTACTGGGTATGGATGGTCTGGCCCCCCTCCAGATCTCTCACAGCCGAGGTGAGGAGCTGGACGGAGCTTGTTGAGATGGCTTCAGTTTCTTCTTTGGTGATGGCCTCGGGAATGGCAGGAAGAAATCATTGGAATATTACAATATGTACAATTTTTAGTGCATCACCAGGCAGGCCTGTCACTTCTGAGACTGAACACGACACAGGAATGTCAAGGAAGCATGAATCCATACAAAGTCAACGGACAGACCCGTTTAGATCTCGAAAACCGTTAAAAGCGCTAATAATTGTGAAGCTAGGAGAGCACTAACCTGCAGGCGCTGAAGGAAGAGTTGCTGGAGGAAGTCATTCCAGACAGCCAGGGGGCGCTCCAGCAGCCGCTGGCACACAGTGCCCCAGTGCTGACTGATGGAGTCTGTGGACAGGAGGTCCCACACAGTATCTCTAATGGCTGCCAACCCCTTCAGGGTCTTCACATAGACCAGAAGGCTGCCAACGCCACGGCCGATGTCCTCTTTACAGCTGAGAGCGGAGCAAAGATCCGGAAGGCATTGATTAGTTATCAACAGAAAGTAATCAATGATAGATTTGATGATTGATTAAGCGCTCAAGTCATTTTTTACAAATCCACAAGCATGGAAAAGACCTTGATACTTCCGTTTCAATCAGTAAAGTTAATATATTGTAAATTCTCAAATGGTGAAGCCACAATAGCACAAACAAATAAAGGCCAGGTAAAACCCTCATAATTACTCACATGGTAAATTCAGAATATGTGCATTTCCACAGCACTAATGCCATCAGCAGACTACAACTGATGGAACAGAGTCATGTCGTACTCACCACTCTGCTACTCACGTTCTCTTTTCAGCAGAAATACTGTTTTATACACTAATTCATTCCAATTGCTTCTACTTGGCGTTTGTTCAACCTGTGTTCATGCTACTGTCAATGGAAATCAAGCTTTTCTGCAGACGTTTTACATTACCAGCCTGCCAGCAAAGGGAGGGATTATGCCCACTGAGCCGCTGGAAGGCTTTTAATGTGAAACATCTGTGCAGCAAGCGTTGTGTGTTTAACTGCAGCTGACAATCAATGTGAAATAAAGAGTGAATGAAAACAGCAATTCTGTTGGTGAGGAGCAGCTCAGAGCAGCAGAGGGGTGATATGACATGGCTCTGCAGCAGTCAATGGCTATAAACCGACTCACTACTTCATTATTAACCAATGAATCCTATGTAACAACAGGCAGGAGCAGGAGCCTGACTCGGCCTCCTGCTCCTTCAAATGTAAAGAAATCAAACAACTGGGCCCTGACATGCGATTTCCATGTTTTGCAGTACAAGCAAACTAGTCTGTGGTTGCATATTATTCTAATAATTAGTCATTTAATGTCAAACTGAATGAAAAACACCTAATACAAAAGGAAACAGAGCAAATATGACAAAGATGAGCAGTGTCCTGATTGGCTGGAGCTTACGTATCGATCCACTGCTGCAGGGTGTCCCGGAGCTGCTCTCTCTGGATTGGCTGAGCCAGGGTGCGAAGGGCGGGCTGGAACTCGGTGATGGAGGGAGGCAGGAACTTGAACCAGCTGCCTGTACTCGTCTCTTCCTGCAACACCCTCCTGCCTTTGGCTGCGGAGAGGGATGGGACTGATGGCCTCGTTGTCTTTATGTATTGATTTTTGTGCTTCAGAACACATTAACGGATCCTAAGTCTGACTTTGGATTTTCTTACTTTCCACGTAGGGCATTTTAAGACATGCTGTATTTAAACTCTTTGAACCCAACTGATGCATCAAAAAACACTCTTCTTCTAGGAATCAAAATTCAGTCAAATCAGAACCCACAGATGTCACACACATAAAGCAGTGAGCCTGGCTTAGTCTTTCTCCTGATAAAATGATAAATATTCATAAATCTGCTGAGAAATCAAACAAAAAATGCAAGCCCCATAAACATCATGTTTCGAGTTTTCCATCAGTATTAACAGCACAAACAGGGACTGCTTGTAGCTAATGTAGCATGACCCTTCATGGCACAGATTCAGCAAAATGCAAAAAGATAGCGGCTCAGACGCAGCTCACAATTAACTCCATGGCAACATTATACGCTCTCTTTACATACTCCCAAAGCATGATGTCAGAATGTCCCGCCAACCTGGTTCTTACACCCTTGACACGGATACGCTCCTCTATCCATGCAAACCCCTGGACATTCAGACAAGACATGCCTAATAATGGCATTTCTACCTATTCTGAAAATAACAATATATCACATGTGGTGCTGAGACGTGTAGTGCCTGTGCACTGTTAGCCTGTTAATAAAGGGAGGACCCTGACTTCCAGGACATCCCAGCTGTTCACCTGCAGGTGTGGTGGAGGTGACATTCTCCAGGATAGAGAAGAGCATGCCACAGCTCAGAGCTCCCTCCCCCGGCCTGGGGCCTCCCTCTGGGGGCAGGTAGAAGACGGCGTAGGCCTGGAACAGAGTGGTGACCAGCAGCTCCACCAGGCTGCACACCTGGGCCTTGATCCCCGCACCTGGACCAAACACACGTTTATGAACCGGTACACATTTGTGACGGTCATTTTTGCTTTACTTAGACATTTACAAAATAATGATAGTGCAAACAATATTTCCTGCTCTGCCTTACATTAAAAGCCACATTTCCTGCTTCATGCCTTTTGCGTTTGGCACACTCTGATAATAAAATGCATACATGTTGGCAGGTGTTACAAACGGTACAATACCGTGCTGTGGTTGGTTGAGCAGCTGATGGATTGAGGCCTTGCGGGCCAGCAGGAAGTCAGCCAGGGCCTGGCGTGGTGAGCTGTCCTCCAGCAGCATGGTGGACACCAGGGCCTCAGCGATGGCCTGGTCTGACACCGCACGGCCCAGCAGCAGAGACCTGCTGTCCAGGAGAATGGTGGACCTGCAACAGGACAGACTCGTTACTTTGCTTACTTACTTAGCTTCCACTAACTGGACCTAGCTGGGTCTGCTGCAAGTGGATCCATCACTAATCCTTTGGCTCTGAGGCCTGGAATTTCTCCATTAGAATCACTAGCCCCCAAGCCGGATTTTTACTTGGTGACTTTGTGTCTGCCCAAAGACACAAAAAAATCTAGTACCTGAAGTGTCCGGTGGTGGCTACCTGCCGGACCAGGATGGGGAAGCGGGCCAAGACGGGGCTGTAGTGGCCCCCTGTAGCGGCCTCCAGCTGCAGCAGACTGTGCAGGTGGCAGCAGAGCAGGTAGAGCTGGGTGGCCTGGAGGTACTGGGACGCCTCCATGGCGCTCCAAATGCGCTCAGGGATCTCCAGGAGGAGCTTGATCTGAGAGGCCATGGTGTAGAAGTTCTCCTGCCACTGCCTCTGGCTCTACATCAGGACCACACACGGCACATTTATACGAGTGTACTACATGTGTATTGGATTTCATTTGAGAGAGAGAAGCAATGATAAGGATAATAAGTACCAACACTAGACCATGTAGTGACAAAGGAGTGATGCACACTAATATTACATGTGTGTGAAGGTCACTGTGCACTAGTAAAGAATCCTCTCTAGAGCTGATCGTGGTTTAACATTCCATTCTCCTTTATGGAGATATGTCCCCACTCTTCATTTTAAAATATGAGAATTTAATATCCCCCTGCATGATACACACCTATCAGAACACGTGGTACGGAAGTGTATAACTCAGAAGGGTCTTCAGGTAAAGGCATACAAGTCGTCCACCAGCAGCACTTCATTTGAATCAAGTTTCGCGTTTTGGCTACTGTGAGTCCTGGTTCCAGAGAGCTGTGGAACCAGGTCAGCACTCAGTAGAACGTGATGTTAGGGCTGGGGTGGATGTTTGCATATCATTTACATAATAATGAATTGCCACATTTCTAAATGAAGTTTGGTGTTCCAGGGTGGACACGCAGCGTACCTCCTGGCCGCGGCTGGGCCAGCTCCCGCTGGCTCTGCCCTGTTTCAGCCGGTGGCAGTACTGGTGCATGTCCTGGATGGCCTGGACGACGCTCTGCGAGCACTGCCTCATCTCTCCGATGGTGTCGGCGGCGTCGATCAGGTCCCGGTAGCGCTCCCCCACCATCTGCCTCAGCTCCTCCTTCTTTTGCTCGATCTCCCCGCGGACTTTGCGCTCGATGCGGCGGATCTCCTCGGTGTTGTAGCGCTCGAAGAGTACCGCCGGGTCCTTGATCTCCGAGACCCGGAGAGCCAGCGCAGGATCCTCGGCCATCGCACCTCCAAAACAACTTGAGACGCTGCAGGACCTCCAACCCGGAAGACCTGCGGAAGTACACTTCCTGCCTCCACGTAAGCAATAATGTGACGACGACCGAGTATGATGTGCGTATTGGTCACAAAAGCTGTCTGTCAGAGAACATTTCCGTGTAGGTTGGGTGCCGCCTACCCACACTGCCGAGCCAATCAAATCATCCCAAAGTGTTTTATTATTATTATTATTATTATAACCGTCTAATAATATTAATAAACCTGCCAATCCATTTCTTATAAGTTCCATCGCACACACATCTTTGTTGCTCATGTCTGCCCCCCCTCCCCCCGCAGGTCTTCCCCTGACATGTACAAATAATAATTTGTGTTTGATATGGTTTTTCCACAAAAATGATATATGAACTAGTTACATTGCTCCTTCTCCCTCATTCAAAAATCCCAACTCTATGAATATGTTAAGATTTTTCACTTTGAAAGTTTAGCTGCTGGTCTCCCATTTCAGAGTCCAGCCCGCTCTCAGCTGGGAGCCATGGATGGATAACAGACAAAAAATGGCGTGCAGCGTTTGGCTCCAGCTTCCGGGTTGAACGACACGTTTCCTGGAAAGGTGAGCAGGTGTCAGAGGTGTCAGCGGCTGAGTGTGCAGAAGCAGCAGGTGTGTTCAATGACCACCGTTTCATTATTTTTAGAAATCTTTATGAAGTTTCAACAAGTTAAATACAAAGTTTACAAAAACAAAAACACAACATAAATACTTCAATACAATTCATACATGAATATTAAACATAATACAAAGTGGTAAAAGTGTTAGCTAATATGAAGTGCACAAAGAGATAAGATATTAAAAGTCCAGTGTGTCCCAGGGGAGTAAAAGTCTTTTATCCATAGTCCTGCTCCGGAGGTCCGTCAGCACTGATTTAAAACCACGGCACATCTGGTTTTCCAGATCTGTACACACACAATGCTGATGAGCGGCCGAAGCAGTTCGTACATGACTGAGTTGTAATTCATATCAAAAGAGAGACCGAGTCCTTTCAAGGTGGTCCAGACCTCTTGAGCTCTGTAGCAGTCCATCAAGAGGTGCTGTTGTGTCTCATCGGAGTTACAATAAATCGTTGGACAGACCACCGTCTCCGTCTCCATAAACGTTTTGCTACGTTCTCTCGGGGCTGAGCGCGCCCCTGGATCCCGCCCCTGGATCCGCCCCTAGATCCCACCCTGGATCCGCCCCTGGATCCGCCCCTGGATCCCACCCTGGATCCGCCCCTGGATCCCTCCCTGGATCCTGCCCCTGGATCCGCCCCTGGATCCCACGGCTCAGCCTTGCAGCCGATTTTTTCCAGTGGCCACTGCAGTGTATTGCAGTGAAAAGCATTTTCCCCAAAGGCCGCCATTATAACAGAGACATCTGTAAAACTGTTGACACGACACCTCGAACTGCAAACAATGACAATCGTGACTCTTTTATGAATTTTTGATCCATGGAGGTTTTATGTTTGTATCCTCCAGCCGAGAAAAGCGATTTAAAAATCTGTGACGTCGTCACAACATAAAGTCTATGGGCGGAGCGGGAGAAACAGAGTGGGCCGCAGACCCCGGAAGTAAACCCAGAAGCTAGATAACTTTTTTGGCGTATCTGTGGTCTGGTACCCAGATCTAATAATACATCCATGAAGTCACCTGGAGGCTTCAAGTTTCCACATCGCACTTATGTAAGCTGTAAACTGAACCGTGATCGGCTCCAAACTAGTCGCGATGTCTGAAAACCTGCTGGGACGTCAGCAAATGAAAGTGAATACATCGTTCTGCACAGTGACGCTCCGACATCACAGCAAGCAACGATAAGCAAAACAGCTTTCTGAGAGGAAGGGGACTTTAAGGATACAACGGAGAAATCCACACACACACAGTCCACCTGGTCTGGTTGCTCTTCCCCCTTTAATTGATCACGAAATACACAACGTTTGGCAGTTGTGACAACTTATCAAGTGATTTCAACTTCTCTTTGTTTTATTCTTTCAAAGAACAAAAAATAAATGGTGAGTGGTTGACTGTGATGTGATACATGTGATATACATTATGCTCGCAGGCACATTATATTATATATATATCACATTATAATAGGAACAGAGAGGGAATTTCCATAGCAAGCAAACACCACTTCATCAACAATGTAAGTTATGTCACAGTATTTATCAGCTCCATCACCACACAGACATTCGGCCCATCTAATACGACAGTCTTGCAATAAGTCCTGCCTTCATGAAATGTATAATCAGAGGAGTTGGTTCACTTATGATACCTTTCAATTTATCAGTGTAGAATTTGGCTCACACCAAAATAAACTTAATCAAATACAATGACTCAAGGGCTCATCAGGTGTTTGATGACGCAGCTATGGAAGCCCATTTCCGCGAGGAAATTAAAGTTAAAACATTGAAGTTATTCATAATAACAATGCTCATGCTTAAGTGAAAATTATGAGATTAAATGTCATATTATGTAAGTCATAATATGACATGCACCAGTCTGCATCAGTGTCCACCAGTCTGCATCAGTGTCCACCAGTGTCCACCAGTCTCCACCAGTCTGCATCAGTGTCCACCAGTCTGCACCAGTCTGCATCAGTCTGCACCAGTCTGCATCAGTGTCCACCAGACTCCACCCGTCTGCATCAGTCTGCATCGGTGTCCACCAGTCTGCATCAGTCTGCACCAGTCTGCACCAGTCTGCATCAGTGTCCACCAGTCTGCATCAGTGTCCACCAGTGTCTACCAGTCTGCACCAGTCTGCATCAGTGTCCACCAGTCTCCACCAGTCTGCATCAGTGTCCACCAGTCTGCATCAGTGTCCACCAGTCTCCACCAGTCTGCATCAGTGTCCACCAGTCTGCACCAGTCTGCATCAGTGTCCACCAGTCTGCATCAGTCTGCATCAGTGTCCACCAGTCTGCATCAGTGTCCACCAGTCTGCACCAGTCTGCATCAGTGTCCACCAGTCTGCATCAGTCTGCATCAGTGTCCACCAGTCTGCACCAGTCTGCACCAGTCTGCATCAGTGTCCACCAGTCTGCATCAGTCTGCATCAGTGTCCACCAGTCTGCATCAGTCTGCACCAGTCTGCATCAGTGTCCACCAGTCTCCACCAGTCTGCACCAGTCTGCACCAGTCTGCATCAGTGTCCACCAGTCTGCATCAGTCTGCACCAGTCTGCATCAGTGTCCACCAGTCTGCATCAGTGTCCACCAGTGTCTACCAGTCTGCACCAGTCTGCATCAGTGTCCACCAGTCTCCACCAGTCTGCATCAGTGTCCACCAGTCTGCATCAGTGTCCACCAGTCTGCATCAGTCTGCACCAGTCTGCATCAGTGTCCACCAGTCTGCATCAGTGTCCACCAGTGTCTACCAGTCTGCACCAGTCTGCATCAGTGTCCACCAGTCTCCACCAGTCTGCATCAGTGTCCACCAGTCTGCATCAGTGTCCACCAGTGTCCACCAGTCTCCACCGGTCTGCATCAGTGTCCACCAGTCTGCACCAGTCTGCACCAGTCTGCATCAGTGTCCACCAGTCTGCACCAGTCTGCATCAGTCTGCACCAGTCTGCATCAGTGTCCACCAGTCTGCACCAGTGTCCACCAGTCTGCATCAGTGTCCACCAGTCTCCACCAGTCTGCATCAGTCTGCATCAGTGTCCACCAGTCTGCATCAGTGTCCACCAGACTCCACCCGTCTGCATCAGTCTGCATCGGTGTCCATCAGTCTGCATCAGTGTCCACCAGTCTGCATCAGTGTCCACCAGTGTCTACCAGTCTGCATCAGTGTCCACCAGTCTCCACCAGTCTGCATCAGTCTGCATCAGTGTCCACCAGTCTGCACCAGTCTGCACCAGTCTGCATCAGTGTCCACCAGTCTGCATCAGTGTCCACCAGTCTGCATCAGTGTCCACCAGTGTCTACCAGTCTGCATCAGTGTCCACCAGTCTGCATCAGTCTGCATCAGTCTGCATCAGTGTCCACCAGTCTGCACCAGTCTGCACCAGTCTGCATCAGTGTCCACCAGTCTGCATCAGTGTCCACCAGTGTCTACCAGTCTGCATCAGTGTCCACCAGTCTGCATCAGTCTGCACCAGTCTGCATCAGTCTGCATCAGTCTGCATCAGTGTCCACCAGTCTGCACCAGTCTGCATCAGTGTCTACCAGTCTGCATCAGTGTCCACCAGTCTGCATCAGTGTCCACCAGTGTCTACCAGTCTGCATCAGTGTCCACCAGTCTGCATCAGTGTCCACCAGTGTCTACCAGTCTGCATCAGTGTCCACCAGTCTGAACCAGTCTGCACCAGTCTGCATCAGTGTCCACCAGTCTGCATCAGTCTGCATCAGTGTCCACCAGTCTGCACCAGTCTGCACCAGTCTGCATCAGTGTCCACCAGTCTGCATCAGTCTGCACCAGTCTGCATCAGTGTCCACCAGTCTGCACCAGTCTGCACCAGTCTGCATCAGTGTCCACCAGTCTGCATCAGTGTCCACCAGTGTCCACCAGTCTCCACCAGTCTGCATCAGTGTCCACCAGTCTGCATCAGTGTCCACCAGTGTCCACCAGTCTCCACCAGTCTGCATCAGTGTCCACCAGTCTGCACCAGTCTGCACCAGTGTCCACCAGTCTGCACCAGTGTCCACCAGTCTGCATCAGTGTCCACCAGACTCCACCAGTCTGCATCAGTCTGCATCAGTGTCCACCAGTCTGCATCAGTGTCCACCAGTGTCTACCAGTCTGCATCAGTGTCCACCAGTCTGCATCAGTCTGCACCAGTCTGCATCAGTGTCCACCAGTCTGCATCAGTCTGCACCAGTCTGCATCAGTGTCCACCAGTCTGCATCAGTGTCCACCAGTGTCTACCAGTCTGCATCAGTGTCCACCAGTCTGCATCAGTGTCCACCAGTCTGCATCAGTCTGCACCAGTCTGCATCAGTGTCCACCAGTCTGCATCAGTCTGCATCAGTGTCCACCAGTCTGCATCAGTCTGCATCAGTCTGCATCAGTGTCCACCAGTCTGCACCAGTCTGCATCAGTGTCCACCAGTCTGCATCAGTGTCCACCAGTCTGCATCAGTGTCCACCAGTGTCTACCAGTCTGCATCAGTGTCCACCAGTCTGCATCAGTCTCCACCAGTCTGCATCAGTGTCCACCAGTCTGCATCAGTGTCCACCAGTCTCCACCAGTCTGCATCAGTGTCCACCAGTCTGCATCAGTGTCCACCAGTGTCCACCAGTCTCCACCAGTCTGCATCAGTGTCCACCAGTCTGCACCAGTCTGCATCAGTCTGCACCAGTCTGCATCAGTGTCCACCAGTCTGCACCAGTGTCCACCAGTCTGCATCAGTGTCCACCAGTCTCCACCAGTCTGCATCAGTCTGCATCAGTGTCCACCAGTCTGCATCAGTGTCCACCAGTCTCCACCAGTCTGCATCAGTCTGCATCAGTGTCCACCAGTCTGCATCAGTGTCCACCAGTCTCCACCAGTCTGCATCAGTCTGCATCAGTGTCCACCAGTCTGCATCAGTGTCCACCAGTCTGCATCAGTCTGCATCAGTGTCCACCAGTCTGCATCAGTGTCCACCAGTCTCCACCAGTCTGCATCAGTCTGCATCAGTGTCCACCAGTCTGCATCAGTGTCCACCAGTCTCCACCAGTCTGCATCAGTCTGCATCAGTGTCCACCAGTCTGCATCAGTGTCCACCAGTCTGCATCAGTGTCCACCAGTCTCCACCAGTCTGCATCAGTCTGCATCAGTGTCCACCAGTCTGCATCAGTGTCCACCAGTCTGCATCAGTGTCCACCAGTGTCCACCAGTCTGCATCAGTCTGCATCAGTGTCCACCAGTCTGCATCAGTGTCCACCAGTCTCCACCAGTCTGCATCAGTCCACCAGTCTGCATCAGTGTCCACCAGTCTCCACCAGTCTGCATCAGAGTCCACCAGTCTGCATCAGTGTCCACCAGTCTCCACCAGTCTGCATCAGTGTCCACCAGTCTGCATCAGTGTCCACCAGTCTCCACCAGTCTGCATCAGTGTCCACCAGTCTGCATCAGTGTCCACCAGTGTCCACCAGTCTGCACCAGTCTGCATCAGTCTGCATCAGAGTCCACCAGTCTGCATCAGTGTCCACCAGTGTCCACCAGTCTGCATCAGAGTCCACCAGTCTGCATCAGTGTCCACCAGTGTCCACCAGTCTGCACCAGTCTGCATCAGTCTGCATCAGTGTCCACCAGTCTGCACCAGTCTGCATCAGTCTGCACCAGTGTCCACCAGTCTGCATCAGAGTCATCTCAGCAGCGGTGCGAAACGCGGCAGGTAGAATCCAATCAGTGCGTCAGGTACACCTCGTACCCGGAAGGAAACGGTCAAAACAAGCGACTCCATTTACAGGTAAGCAACCTGCTCTTCCGAATAACACTGTATAGTTTATAACGACCGTGTTTTCATTTGCTGGAGCTACGTTAAAATGTTTGATCAAATCTCATCTTTCAAACCGTGTGCGGGAATGAAGGCTGCCGCCTTAATGCGATGATGTCGACGGATTCCGCCCGGTCAGCTCAGCAGGAAGCGCGCGGACCGCTGTGGCGAATAGCACGGTGTTTGGTGTGAGAAAGTGGTTAAAGGTGTATTTTCGCTGTGCTGCTGTGTTATGGGCTGTCCAGCATCAGCAGTGGTTACAATACAATGTTCAAAACCCACTCATCCTATCACCGCTCAGCCCTTACTGGCCGCACCTGGCACTTACTGGGGAACAGGTGTGTCCCGATGCCTTTCAGCGTGAAGGAGACCCACCAAATGCTCAGAAGTCTGCTGTTGCCCAGCTGAGAGGGGCAAACAGGAAACCTTCAGGACAAGTAACGAACATGTGAAAACAGAAAGTAGTAAATCTGCGTTTACACATTTAGTTCTTTATTTTGGACCAGAAGTAGTGACATTGTGGATAACCTTGTGTCTCCGATAATCAGAGAACCACACTGTTTATTTTTGAAGAAGACATCTGTGTCTTTAGGTGGGGTGGGGGTCCAATATGGGTCAACTTTGAGGGCCCCTGTCTCCTGAAGGGTTGACGCGCTCTCATACAGGTTAGCATGTAGGAAAACATTTGTTCAGATCGAAAGGGGAGAGGTCAGATGCCTTTCCTCTTCAGGAGAAACATTCAACTTTTCCAACGTTCCCACTTTTTTCTGTGAATTGTTATTCATAAGTTACTATGTAACCGACTGGTGGTGTGTGTGTGTGTGTGTGTTTCTGAAAGCAGACAGCGATGGAGCGGAAGGACCTGCAGCAGCAGTTTGAGGATCAGTTCAACGATGTGGTTTCCAGACTGCAGTCCAAGCAGTTCTTCCAGTCTGACTGGGACATCGCCTCTTTTGCAGTCTTCTTCATCTTCATCGGTGAGTGAAGGAAATGGATTACAGGCAAAAACGCTGATGCTTTCTAAAACACATAAGCATCAGGGTCCATATTCATAAACCTGTTTTTACTGAAGGCAAATGCAAAATAGAAAATGAGCAGAAAGCAATGAAACGTTTACATTTGAATATTCCCCACAACCTCTTCAGCCACAGACACGATGGGTGGTCAGGAGGAATAAAACTGAGTCAGTCAGTCATTCCCACTGGGACAGTATTCTGTTAGCAAGTAAAGATGCAAACGGCTTCTGAGCTGAGCGGATGTCCACCTTCAGTCACTGATATGTCAGATGCTTACACTGCCAGGTGATTTCGGGATTTATATATAAATGACTCTCCACAAAAATATTTTATAATGCACACGAAAATATTTATCGTTGAATATAAATGTAAAACAAATCCACATATAAAAAGATATGGTTGACAAAAGTATTTCTGATGTACACACAAATAGTTTTAAATAAATGTAATAGAAATCCACAAATATATATGTAGTTAAAAGTATTTGCAATTTTCATCAAAAACATATTTGGATGTTGTTACATTTATATACAAACTGCTGTCACTGGTGAACTTCACTGCATTTGTGTGTGTGTGTGTGTGTGTTTTGAGACTCCTCTGGCTCGATTCACAAATGCATTTTTTTCAACAGGTAAGTATCTGTAGCCAATCAGATGGCTCCTTCCTTTTGCGCTTTGAGTAGTCAGAAAGACTAGAAAGGCGCTATGTGAGTACAGTCCATTTACCATTTTCAGCCAACTGTTCCAGGCGTCTGCTAACGCTAACACTAGCCTAGCTATGATGCTAACCGGAGCTCATAATACATCAATGCCGGCGCTACAAACTAGACAGCAACAACACAAATGTCCATTATAAAATGAACGGGAACAATCATTTCTGGTCTGGTTTCTCGTGGAAAGCCAATACTAGCTTTGGCTTTATTTTTTGCATTCTTATCTATAATGCTAGCTGCCAGGAGTTTTCTAGAATACAGCATACTAAATCTGCAGCTACTGCATGCTGCATGGTACAAATGGACCAAATTCTTACAGAAATGTAGTCCTTTACGTGTCTGCTAAACCACGCCCTGAAAGTTTCATGAATCTGTCACTGCAGTTTTAGCTTGATGTGAAGGTCTGGCTGCAGATGTAGGAGCTTTTCCAGCCTGAGAAGAATAAAGCTCTGCGCTGAACACTGCTGACTTGTACTCTGTCTGCTCTGTCACTGTTGTGCTGTGTGTGTTGTCAGGTATGGTTCTGCTGCTGGTCATCCTGGTCCTCATCCGCTGCTGCTGCTGCTGCTGCTGTGATGACGAGAAGGTAAACACACACATACAAGAGAGAAGTGAAGGAGCACACACAGCTGTCGTAGTGAGGTGCTGGCTCGCAGGCAGACTTCACAGACAGAATGGGAAAGCTGAACACTCATATTTCAAGTTCTAAAGATTGATGTTTGGGCACACTGCCTTCTTCAGGATGAAATCCAACAGTCACCTGACTGACATTTATACTACTATACAGTGCCTCAAAAATTCCCTCAATGGAACAAAAAGTAGTGTCCATGGCATGTATATTTTATAGATGTGAAAATTACAGTTGTTGTGTGACTGATGACTATTAGTAAACTGCTGAGTGTCTGCTATATAGGGAGTAGTGGATGAGGGGGTGATTTCGGACACAGCCATAGAGTCCATAGAGAAGCCATTCATAACCAAGACAGGCCTGCAACAAAAACATGTCCACATATCTAAGAACCAACCAGCACAAAGTAGGGAAATACAGGGTAAAAATCCCCCCAAAATATTTTTAGTCTTTATGCTCAAATTAGGTAATGAATCCACAAAATACAAATCTATATATATTCAATGCAATTCAATTTTAGAGGGCACAATGCAATGCAATGCAATACCACCTATAATTTTTAAAATAGTAGAAATGTAATTGTAGCGTTAATATTAATAAATTAGTAATAATAGGAATGACAGCTATAGGAAGAACAATGTCAGTATTAGTAACAGAGCCAATAACCACAGTGGCCCACAACCACAGATCCAGACTCTGCAGCTCCGGAGGCAGAAATACCTGCTGAAAGCGACAGAAGGAGAGAGGAGAGAAACGAGAAAGCACAGAACTACGGGAGAGAGAAGATGTTGAGTAACATGCAGTAATGGGATAAAAATGCATACACATGGAGAGGAGGAGAGAGGAAAGAGGTGCATCATGGGAAGTCTCCCGGCAGTCTAGGCCTATAGCAGCATAACTAAGGGATGGTTCAGGGCTCACCCAAGCCAGCCCTAACTATAAGCTTTATCAAAGAGGAAGGTCTTAAGCCTACTCTTAAATGTGGAGATGGTGTCTGCCTCCCGAACCCAAACTGGGACCCGATTTCACTGGAGAGGAGCTTGATAACTGAAGGCTCTGGCTCCCATTCTACTTTTGGAGACTCTAGGAACCACAAGTAACCCTGCATCCTGGGAACGCAGTGTTCTAGTCGGGTAATAATGGTCAGGCACCATCGTATCTTGAAGATCTCATAATACCTTAAGAGCTTTGTAGGTGAGGAGAAGGATTTTAAATTCTATTCTGGATTTTACAGGGAGCCAGTGCAGAGAAGCTAATATTGGAGAAATATGATCTCTTTTCCTAGTTCTTGTCAGTACATGTGTTGCAGCATTCTGGATCAACTGGAGATTCTTAAAGGACTTATTCAGGCAGCCTGATAATAAGGAATTGCAATAGTCCAACCTAGAAGTAACAAATGCATGCACTAGTTTTTCATTTTGAGACAGGATGTGGCTGATTTTTGCAATGTTACGTAGGTGAAAGAAGGCAGTCCTTGAAGTTTGTTTCATATAGGAGTTAAAGGATAAATCCTGATCAAAGATAACTCAAAGGTTCCTTTCGGTGGTGCTGGAGGCCAGGGCAATGCCATCTAGAGTAATTATATCTTTAGATAATGTGTCTCGGAGGTGTTTGGGACCTAGTACAATAACTTCAGTTTTGTCAGAGTTTAACATTAGAAGATTGCAGGTCATCCAGGTCTTTATGTCCTTAAGGCATGCTTGAAGTTTAGCTAACTGGTTAGTTTCATCTGGCTTGATCGATAGATATAATTGGGTATCATCCGCATAACAATGAAAAGTTTATGGAGTGTTTCCTAATAATATTGCCTAGAGGAAGCATATATAAGGTGAATAGAATCGGTCCAAGCACAGAACCTTGTGGAACTCCGTCACTAACTTTGGCGTGCACGGAGGACTCACCGTTAACATCTGAGCTACACATACAATGTTTAAAGGGATAGTTTGACATTTTGGGAAATATGCTTAGTCACTTTCTTGCTGAGAGGTAGATGAGAAGATTGATACCACTCACATGATCAGTTGAGCATAAAGACGGGGAAACAGAGAGGTGGTTGGACCAAGTTGATCCTGCCAGTAGCATATGCTTGTCTCAAAGATTAAGCCATGCAAGTCTAAGTACACACGGCCGGTACAGTGACACTGTGAATGGCTCGTTAAATCAGCTAGCCTGGCTCTGAATCCACCTCCTCACCTCACCTCGGCAAGTCAACCTTCTCATTCCTTATGTATCAAAGACAGGACCATTCCTAAACTTATTCCTGGCATTCAATGCCGACGTTTAAGCAACTTAGAGAAAACCAAAAAAAAAAAGATCTCTCTGTAAGATATGTGGAAAACCATCTAAGGGCCGCTCCATCTGCCGACCCAGTGCTTTAATCTATCCAGTAAGATGGTATAAGTGACGGTGTCAAAGGTGGCAGACAAGTCTAACAATACCAAAATGGAGTGGTGGCCAGAATCTGCATTCATAAGAATATCGTTAGTCAGTTTCAGCACTATGTAGTTGGTGAAAAGCAGACTGAAATGGGTCGAGAATGTTGTTAGCTTCGACTATTTCCAGTAGTTGTTTAGCAACAGCCTTTTCAATGATTTTTGAGACAAAGGGTGATTTAGAGATCGGTCTGATCCGATTATGAGGGAGTGTTGGATCAAGGCCATGTTTCTTTAAAAGTGGCTGAATACAGGCTTGTTTGAAATAGTCTGGGAACAAACTGGAGGACAGAGACTCATTTACAATGTGTAGTGACTTCTAATACGTGGGGGACAGAGCCAAGGCCACAGGAAGATAAGTGCATGTGTGACACAATATCAAGCAGATTATTCAGGCAAATAAGGAGAAGTTATACATGAGGCAGGGGGCGTTATAGAGACTTAAATACACTGAACCTTAACAAAGTAAGCTAAAAACTTCTCAGTCTTCAACAGAAGAGGCCGAAACAGTTGAAGGAGCAGGGTTTACAAGTCGATCAGTGGTGTTAAACAGAACTCGTCTCTTTTTTGATTAATAAATTATAAGCAGACAAGTAGTAGTGAAATGAACTGAAAGTGAGCTGAGGTCATTTGGGACTATGCACTCTGGTAATGATAGCAGTGTCATATGAAAGAAAATGATTCCTTTGTTTCCTCAACAGCCTCGCAGACGGAAGGTCGGGATAGACAACGTGGCTCTGGAGCCCTAACAGCTGCACTCTGATCAAGTATTGTGAAGGTTGATGAAGCTAGAAGCAGAGCCTTATAGTTTGACTCCTGTGCCAAAGCAGAAGCTTTGATTTTACTGTACCAGTCTGTAAACAAATGTAGTCTACTTGCACATAGAATGAATTGCTGTTCACAAGCCCTTTGCTACCCAGTTTGGAAATTGAACACGTGATCTTGTTGACAGTCACTGCTATGTGGGCTTTATTGCTAGGATACCACAGAGGAGCTGGAAACACTCAGCTGTCTGTGTTTTTATGCTTCTGTAGGTTTGAATGTCACTTCTTCTTTTGTTTGTTGACAGAATGTTAAAATTTCAATTAGAAGGTTTTCCTTAGTAATAAATATATACAAGTAATAAAAATGTAAACTTTGCTCTATGTTTATGTATTGGTGTATTCCTTCTCATCATGCCATGCTCATTTATGGAGAACCTTTCTCAGCAAACAAACACAAAGACATTTGTAGAGGACAAAGTACACAAAATCATAAAACAGGAGGAAGTGTTTGTGTTGTTCTGAGGACAGCAGGAGGGTTTCTAGGCTCAGTCCAGGCTGGATCACATAGGGCTGCTGCTGCCCATCTCTGTCACTGTTTTTATCTTTAATCTTTCACTCCTCTAGTGAAACTCAGAATAGTGTTTATTTCTCTCAGAATATAACAGAGGATTTCAGCACAACTAAGTCTCTCCTTTGACAATTTACCAGCATGTTTGTGTGCAGAGATCTCACTGTCCTGGCGAAACGCCTCCCGTTAAAACTCAGTAGTATTGATGCAAACTTGAGGTACATGTCTATGGAACCCCAGAGTGTTTAATATTGAATAAATAAAAAAACATTCTGAAATAAATAATCATATGGATACATTGTGTAAATATAGAAACCAATCATTTGTGAGATAATTGAAGAAATTATTAAAACTCAACTCACTATTATGAAATGTTATTTCATCATTCATTTTCATGACTGAATTTTATTGGATATCATTTTTATTTCAGTAGACATTTGTATTTCAAAATAACCTTTTTCAAAAGGGCAAGGGAAATATACAGCAGCAATGAAACTGTCCTGATTCTGAGTCAGCTGAGATCTGCCCCAGCACTCAGCTGTGCTACAGCTCTGCACCGACATTAATGCTACTTATCGTATTGTTGGACTCTTTGCTGAATTTTCCCTGTAAAATGTCCTTTACCCAGGTTTCACTGCAAATTAGTCAGACAGCTTTGTGCAGCGGATTCATTTACACATCTATCTGAAGTCTGACTAGTAGTTTGCAGTGGTGGAAAGTAACTAAGTACATTTACTCAAGTACCTTACTAAAGTACTTGTACTTTTTACTGCACATTTATTTTACAGCTATACTTAGTACTGTAGTTACTTTGCACATTAAAATGTTCATTCAAAACATAGAAAATATGATGCATTGTTATAGATTAAATTACCAACAGTGTATAACAGTTTAAACTAGCTCCACCTTGACCAGCTACGTTCAACAGTAACATGCTGCTTACACATGTACCAACAATAACTGGGGCAACTGCTGCGTAATGAGTACTTTTACTTCTAGTGCATTTTGCTGATGATACATATGTACTTTTACTTTAAAGGTGGGGTCTGCGATTCTGGAGAAATCCAACACCATGACAAATACCACGATACAGAGCGAACAGCGACACAGCAAGTAATGTAACTAACGTTAGCTAGGTGGTGGGTTAGCTTAGCTAGGTCGCGGGTTAGCTTAGCTAGGTGGTAGGTTAGCTTAGCTAGGTTGTGGGTTAGCTTAGCTAGGTCGCGGGTTAGCTTAGCTAGGTGGTAGGTTAGCTTAGCTAGGTTGTGGGTTAGCTTAGCTAGGTGGTGGGTTAGCTTAGCTAGGTGGTAGGTTAGCTTAGCTAGGTGGTGGGTTAGCTTAGCTAGGTGGTGGGTTAGCAACCTGTCCCTACAGTAGCTGCTGCGAAGCTAACAGCCAGAGAGGACGAGACGTTTCCCAGAGCCAGCACAGCAGCTCCAGACAGCGACGCTCACAACTCTCCTGCTGCTATAGCTAACAGCACAACAGCAGCAGATCCTGGCTAACTACAAAGTCAGCTGAATGTCCGCGGGCAAGTCATTTAACTGACACACAGATCATGGCTGGAACAGTGCTGTGTGGCTCGGTCCGAGCCTCTCTGTGTGTTTCCCGTTCACAGAGCCGGGGCTGAGGACACACACCTGAGGGTTTTCAGTTCTCACACTGAACGCACAGCTAGCGGACCGTGAGGAGAGATTCGCTGAATTCGACAAAAAGACGTGTACTGGGTTTGAATCGCTGACCCCAAAATTTTGAATGCAATTGTAATGGAGTATTATTTGTGGTATTGGTATTTTTACTCAAATAAAGCCATAGTCAAAGTCTGTCTTTGGGAAACTGCACCCAAGTAACTCAACTGGTGTGTTTACATGCGACTGCACACTGATTATGGAGGTGAAAGTTTTATACCTGTGTATGTTCTTTACCATGTGAGAAATCAGATTTCTCTTCATTAGGAACAAGAGTGAGAATGCTTTTAATGTCATAAAAAGAACCAGACATCATTCACAGCTAACAAAGTGCATTTGAGATTTTGAACACTAAAACACAGTTGGCAGAAATGCATCTGCCTAGTGGAGACAAACTGGTTTAATGGAGACATCGTTATATATAGCTTCACAGGTCAACAGGAAGAGTTCAACGTGGACAGCTTATTGTTTAGAATCTTTTTATTGCACAGACATAAATCATTTCCACATTTAATATGATAAGCAACTATTCAAAATAGATTAACACTTACTGGAATGAAGTCATTTGTTCATGATTGGATTAGTGTTTGGTTCACAGGGAATCAACAGCATATGTGCAAAATGTGTAAAATAAATACGAACATAGACGAACAGTGACAAAGTTATGACAAGTAGCTTATTATTTAGACATATCCGTGTAGTAACAAACAGGGAATGTGAGTTGTGTCATTTCCACCAAATTGGGCAAAACAACAAAAACAAACGAAACTGGCCCAGCTCCAATGTCCACCTTAATGCCACGTAACGTCATATCGGAGTTGTCGTAACTTTCCAGTTACCAACTTGTTCATGTCAACATCCGAGTCGTAATTGCGACTCAGCACTTAATAATATGGACGTGCCTGAAAACCAAATATGTAATTAAACCCAAATTTAATGGATGTAGTGTTATATTGTCAACGCACAGTATTTTTATTTCTCACAAGACCAACTCTGTAATCTGTTTCCAGGTGTTGGGGAGTAACTACTGCATCTATGAAAGAAGCTGCATAAAGCTTTTAGTGTCTCAGAGGGAGCTGTGTGAGGTCTGATAATTGTCCTCAAGTGATGTCACTTGAGTCGGCGTCGGCTGGGGCTGAAGACTGAAAAAGCTCTGTTGGTGTGGAGTTAGGAAGAGGTGAGCTTACCAGACCGCTGCAGCCCGCTCCTCAGCTTGACTCCAGGCTACATTAGTCGCTACTAGCATAACACACCCGAATCTCCCACCAACTGTCTGTGGTCGAGTTGGATTGTGGGTAACGTAGGCGCCAGGTTTTGACAAGGATGAAGAATGTGTGGAATAAAAAAGCTGCACTGCTTTGTTTCTTTAAACTGTCCCTCGTGAGCCCGACGATGTTACAGGAGTGCAATGATAAATCACTGGAGTACTCTTAAGTGCATGAGTTGAGCAGGTTCCAAACACTGTGCGAGGAGTGGGACAGCACTTTGTGACATCACGTTACCTGGATAAGGCGATCTTGGCTGTGTTTTTTATATTTACTTTTGTTTCACACTTAACTTTGCCTGTCACCTCACTGTTTTAACATCTCTATGCATTGTGGGTTATTCCCTTGAGCAAAGTCTGTGGAGCTGCACAGCACCTCCTGATTTACTGTGGGAAAACCCGAGCCTTTGCAGGCATATCAGGAATGTGTCTGAGTCTGGAAGGACGGACATTGGAACTGGGCCACAAACAGATGATACTATACTGTCAGTGAATGAGGAAACATATTTTCTGTCACCAACATGTTTGTATCCCCTCAAAGATCACAGTGGGAAATGTTTTCCTAATACTATTGCATCCCCTCACAGCTATGACATTTTTAAAACTTATAAAACTTTTTGCAAAACTGTTGCATTCTTAATATACATGCAACGCCTAGCGCTTTAAACGTAACCTAAAGTAACCTGTGACCTGTCACATAAGCATAATTATGGATTAGTGAAGCTGAAACAAATCTTTTGAGTCTTTTTCTGAAAGAAGTGAGTAGTGTCATCTAGTAAAACCACGACCAGATACAGATACTGGACAGCTTCTTTAGTACAGGTGGATGTTGTGTAAATGCAGAGATTAACAGGTTACTCCAGTGACTTTGTATTGCACTTCAATAAAGGGGACTTACAACAGACAGATAAATAAACAAGTAAACAAGATGGTCAGCACAGGTCGAGATATCCTGACTTCACAAAAAACACCGGATCTTACACATAATGCAACTCCCTCCTTCCCAGTAAATGCCCACTTCTTTCAAACTCCACCCTTTCAGTTTCTTCTTCTACTTTCTATTAGAAATTTGTGGGCTCCCAAACTCAAACTAAGGGCGTTTTCAAACCTGCGTTGTTTAGTCCAGACTCATGTTCAGTTTCCCTCTTGGTACGATTGGTTTCGTTTGTGGTGGGAACGTGATCTGACCCCGATCTGACCCAACTACTGCGTACTCTGCAAGTTTGAGCTAAACGGCTCCCGTATCCAGGTGATCTTTGCATTCTGGGATGCGAATGAACAGTTGTTGTTAGCAGCTAGCTGGAGAATGAATCGAGGTCTGACCTGGACTAGCAACCAAGTGCGTAGCCTTCTTGATATCTGGGCAGAGAGGACCTTGGTCAGGACCTTCCTCCTGTGTTTACTTTCTTGCTCTCGCCCCAGACACATCTAACCAATGAGTGGAGAGAATGTTCTCACCTGACTTTCAGTGAAGCATTTTGCATTTTGGTTCGCTTAAAGTTATTTTCTGTGAAAAGAAACCAAACCAAGGAGAACACACAAGTTTACCATCTCATCCACTGATTCAGATCAGAGTGAACTAACTATAGGTTTGAAAACACCCCAAGATTACTCATGTGATGTCACTTATTTTCTCAGACTTGACAAAGCTCCCCCAGAGCCACAGAAGACATTATATACTGGCTTAATAATGCTAACCATGACTACAAAATTGACTTTGACATGTAAAATTGGTGGAATGCCATTTTGAAGCATGTGAGAAAGAAAGTAGGACAATATTGTGAGGGAAAAACGCAAAAACTTCCCACTGTGACCTCTTAGTGCCGTTTAGTCTTCCAACCCTTAGTGCACAAATTAGTGTTCCACAGTTCAGAAGATAACTTTGGGATAAGAGCCAGATAAAGACTCAGTAAGTACCAAGTAGTAATGTAACAAAAAATCATTATAATAAATCAGCAACAATCACATTCATGCATTCAGAAGTTCAAGTCAGTGCTGTGGAATGCAACACACACACATCAGGGAAATGTCAGTCAGCTGGGCTAACACAACTGGGAAAGGCAAACAGTGATACCTGACAAACAGTGGGGTCTGACTGGCTCCTTCAACTAATCATGCAACACTTGAAACTGAATGACCATATGATAAATATATTAAAAAAAAGAAACACTTTCCCAGGAAGTCCCTTACACTTGTGCGGTTACACTTGGGTCTGACCGGTCTCTGGAACATGGACAGGAGGTGGATTAGAAAGGTCTGTAGTTCCAGAAACTGGAGAAGACAGATATCTGCAGGGATGGGAGGACAGAGGAGCTTAGTTTGATGTATATTTACCAACTAACCAGGCAAAGCTTAAATAAACCTGTGTTAGCCATATGCTGTATTTCAGGCCAACAGAAGCCTTCAAGTAGTCACTTAATCACTAGCTATTTACAGTGGTGTGCAAAAGTGTTTGCCCCCTTCCTGATTTCTTATTTTTTGCATGTTTGTCACACTTAAATGTTTCAGATCATCAAACTAATTTAAATATTAGTCAAAGATAACACAAGTAAACACAAAGTTTTTAAATGAAGGTTGTTATTATTAAGGGAAAACAAAATCCAAACCTACATGGCCCTGTGTGAAATAGTGATTGCCCCCTAAACCTAATAACTGGTTGGGCCACCCTTAGCAGCAACAACTGCAATCAAGCGTTTGCAATAACTTGCAATGAGTCTTTTACGGCGCTGTGGAGGAGTTTTGGCCCACTCATCTTTGCAGAATTGTTAATAATAAATAATAAATAAATAAATAAATAAATAATAATTCAGCCACATTGGAGGGTTTTCGAGCATGAGCTGCCTTTTTAAGGTCATGCCACAGCATCTTAATAGGATTCAGGTCAGGACTTTGACTAGGCCACTCTTCATTTTCAAGTCTTCATTTTGTTCTTCTTCTACATCTGTAAGCCTCAATAGAATGCTGTATCAAATTCACATCTGAATCCATATAAGGTTCGGCTATTATGGATTCAGATGTTGAATAAACATTCGCAAACAGTTTGCTCAACTTATCTCCACTAGGCCACTCCAAGGTCTTCATTTTGTTCTTCAGCCATTCAGAGACCCCACAACAACATCCAAAGAACTGCAGGCCTCACTTGCCTCAGTTAAGGTCAGTGTTCATGACTCCACCATAAGAAAGAGACTGGGCAAAAATGGCCTGCATGGCAGAGCTCCAAGACGAAAACCACTGAAGGAGAATGTCCGGCCATCTGTTCGTGACCTCAAGCTGAAGCGAACTTGGGTTCTGCAGCAGGACAATGATCCAAAACACACCAGCAAATCCACCTCTGAATGACTGAAGAAGAACAAAATGAAGACTTTGGAGTGGCCTAGTCAAAGTCCTGACCTGAATCCTATTGAGATGCTGAGGCATGACCTTAAAAAGGCAGTTCATGCTCAAAAACCCTCCAATGTGGCTGAATTACAACAATTCTACAAAGATGAGTGGGCCAAAATTCCTTCACAGCGCTATAAAAAACTCATTGCAAGTTATCGCAAATGCTTGATTGCAGTTGTTGCTGCTAAGGGTGGCCCAACCAGTTATTAGGTTTAGGGGGCAATCGCTTTTTCACGCAGGGCCATGTATGGATTTTGTTTTCCCTTAATAATAACAACCTTCATTTAAAAACTGCATTTTGTGTTTACTTGTGTTATCTTTGACTAATATTTAATTTGTTTGATGATCTGAAACATTTAAGTGTGACAAACATGCAAAAAAATAATAAATCAGGAAGGGGGCAAACACTTTTGCACACCGCTGTACATGAGAGACACAAGCTTTGACAATTACCAGATCCCTTGTGGACATTGGCAGCAGAATTAAAAATCTATGTACTGTGATTAATAAATACCTTGAGGCTGTGTTAATAGATTTTTTTAGCCACTTGGAGCGAGCGGAACAAGCTGTAAACCCATCATCTGACATATTATCACCTTATAATGTTGATAAAGTCATAGAGCAACATCAGTATTTATTTGGAGTCATGTTCGTGTCACCCTGATGAATGTAAGTCCAATATTCACTCTTGTTATAGCTGTTTTTGGTCTCCACCAACTCCTGAGAAAATATGGGGGCTAAAACGCTCCATAGAGCTGAGGGGAACTGCAGAGATGGTGATAATTCTCTGTGGGTTCATCACTATGAGTGACACCTTTCATATTACACATAGTCATTGAATCCATTGTTAATTAGGGGTAGGAATCTTTGGGAATATCACAATTTGATTCTTGGTGTCACAATTGGATTCAAAATCGATTCTTTAATGTGTATTTAAAATGTTCAGAGTCATCTTCCAGGAGAACCACCCACCTTGTCTTTGAGCTGCTGACAGAGCTGCAGGGAGATGGTGAAGAATACCAGGGTATCATTAAGCCAAGGCACCACACACTCCACCTTGTGAACGTGGCTCACCTCAAACCGGTTGTTGTTGAGCTCGCTGTGGAGGAAAATGTTCACAGCAAACAGCAAAGAGAGATTAAAGGGACCTTAAAGATACACTAGCTGAAAGTGGTATAGTGCCTAAAAGAGTTCCAGGATTTCCAGACTGATTTCCAAACTGCCCTGGAAAGCCAGTTTAGTATTTCTCAATTTAAGTATTATCAGTAACTATCTGTTGCTTTCCATTTACTATCACTTCTTTTTTAATGTATTCAATGTACAGTGCATCCGGAAAGTATTCACAGAGCTTCACTTTTTCCACATATTGTTATGTTACTGCCTTATTCCAAAATGGGTTAAATTCATTATTTTCCTCAAAATTCTACAAACAATACCCCATAATGACTACGTGAAAGAAGTAGTCTTGCAGAAGAAGTATTCACAGCCTTTGCCATGACACTCAAAACTGAGCTCAGGTGCTTCCTGTTTCCACTGATAATCCTTGAGATGTTTCTACAACTTGATTGGAGTCGACCTGTGGTAAATTCAGTTGATTGGACATGATTTGGAAAGGCACACGCCGGTCTATATAAGGTCCCACAGTTAACAGTGGATGTCAGAGCACAAACCAAGCCATCAAGTACAAGGACTTGTCTGTAGACCTCCGAGACAGGCTTGTATCGAGGCACAGATCTGGGGAAGGGTACAGAAACATTTCTGCAGCATTCAAGGTCCCAGTGAGCACAGTGGCCTCCATCATCCGTAAATGGAAGAAGTTTGGAACCACCAGGACTCTTCCTAGAGCTGGCCGCCCGGCCAAACTGAGCAATCGGGGGAGAAGGGCCTTAGTCAGGGAGGTGACCAAGAACCCGATGGTCACTCTGACAGAGCTCCAGCATTTCTCTGTGGAGAGGGGAGAACCTTCCAGAAGAACAACCATCTCTGCAGCACTCCACCATTCAGGCCTGTATGGTGGAGGGGCCAGACGGAAGCCACTCCTCAGTAAAAGGCACGACAGCCTGCCTGGAGTTTGCCAAAAGGCATCTGAAGGACTCTCAGACCATGAGAAACAAAATTCTCTGGTCTGATGAAACAAAGATTTAACTCTTTTGCCTGAATGGCAAGCGTCATGTCTGGAGGACACTGGGCACCGCTTATCACCTGGCCAACACCGTCCCTACAGTGAAGCATGGCGGTGGCAGCATCATGCGGTGGAGATGTTTTTCAGCGGCAGGAACCGAGAGACCGGTCAGGATCGAGGGAAAGATGCAGCAATGTACAGAGACATCCTTGATGAAAACCTGCTCCAGAGCGCTCTGGACCTCAGACTGGGGCGAAGGTTCATCTTCCAACAGGACAACGACCCTAAGCACACAGCCAAGATAACAAAGGAGTGGCTACGGGACAGCTCTGTGAATGTCCTCGACTGGCCCAGCCAGAGCCCAGACCTGAACCCAGACCTGAACCCGACTGACCGAAGAATGGGAGAAACTGCCCAAAAACAGGCGTGCCAAGCTTGTAGCATCATACTCAAAGATTTGAGGCTGTAACTGGTGCCAAAGGTGCTTCAACAAAGTATCGAGCAAAGGCTGTGAATACTTATCTACATGTGTTTTTTTTTTTTTATAAATTTGCAAAGATTTCAAACAAACTCCTTTCACGTAGTCATTATGGGGTTTTGTTTGTAGAATTTTGAGGAAAATAATGAATTTAACCCATTTTGGAATAAGGCTGTAACATAACAAAATGTGGAAAAAGTGAAGCGCTGTGAATACTTTCCAGATGCACTGTATGTACTATTTACTTTAATCTGTTTATGTATACTGTATGCTACAGAAAGAAGAAAAGAAATGAAGCAGGACTTACAACATTGCTCCAGGGTTATGCAACACTGAGCTTCCAGCTGGCTTGAAATTCTATTAAGATGAGAGACAAAACATGAAAACATCAGTCACATGATGCTGTGTGTAGCTTCATATAGTGTTGCAGAGTCACAAGTTCTAACCTTAGTGGTGTTGGGAGGTAGCACATGAAGCTGGTAGACAGTCAGACACAGTTTGCTTAAGTTGATGTAAAAGTTCACCATCACATCCCCAGGCATGGGAGGAGTGAACATTTTCTGGAGATGGAAGGAGACAAACAGAAAGGGTGAACAGAGGAAGAAGGGGAATATGGAATAACAGTACGAGGCTTCATGCCACATAAACTGACATTTTGTCTTTAGGTGTGTGTGATGTAGTTTGTCCACAGAGAGCACTGACAAGTTTGATAAAGGTGTTTGACGGAGTTGAGGTCAGGACTCTGTGCAGGCCAGTCAAGTTCTTCCACACCAAACTGGGAAAACCATTTCTTTACGGAACTGCTTTGTGCACGGGGGCATTGTCATGTTGAAACATGCTACACGCAATTCCGTTTCATTTTTCGGATTTTTTTCTATTCTTTGCTTTTTGCCTGTGAGTTATAATTTTACATCTCCAGGCCCCTAAAAAGTATCCAAATAAAACTATTTCAATCTTTGGTTTAATTGGCCACTGCGCATTGACATTTTCAGGGGTCACAAGTAGACAAAGCTTCATGTGGGTCAAAAGCCAAAACAGTTGGGAACCAGTGGTCTAAAATAGCATCGTATGCTGGAGCATTCAGGTTTTTTTCATTGAAACTACAGGGGTCCAGACCAAACCAGGTAAACAGCCGAAACCAAAGGTACACAAAGTATGAAGACATAGGTTTACACATACTTCTGGCCATACAGTGTGCACATACACACACACACATACACTTTTCAAATAGGCATTTTCTCTGCTTGACTGTGCTCTATCTGCTGTGTTGGTTAACTAATCATTTAGTCTAATTGTGTGCTGCGCTTGCTCTTGGTGTCAGCTGACTATAATCTAGTTAGTCTCCTGCTCTGGCCTTTTCTGTTTTATTGAATTTTAACCATTGGTATTAGTAAATTGTGTTGTGTCTCGTAACTGTCAATGAGTCTATTCTTATAATCTTGGTATATACTTCTGTAGCCAGTTGAGCAATCAGCCCTTTAGTTTAACAAGTCACTCCTTGTTTGAAGTGGCAGCCTCATTATACGAAGTCGAAGAGCCGGCCACGCGAAGTCGAAGAGCCGGCCACGCGAAGTCGAAGAGGCATACGAAGACAAAGACTCAGTCCTACAAAGTCAAAGGCGTCGATTGCAGGAGGCTTTCGTGGGAGGACAAGTGAGATGAGGGGTCAGGGCTAAGTATCTTTTCACTTTGTCAATATACCTGCTTTTTCCTCATCTCATATGTGTATACTTTGCATTCCTGTACACCACTCTTCTCATAAATACTATAGACCACACACCCACTCACAACATCACTGTAACCTCTATAATCTTATCTACCCCACCCGCTCCACCCCATCTTGTCACAGGGGGCCAGTAGAACTGCCAGTCAGTTTAATGCAAGACTGAGTTCACTCCTGCAGCCCTCTCCTCAGCCCTCACCTACCCACCCTCAGGCCCATCTTACATCCAAGACATGGTCCAACCAAACACCCCAGCCCGTCCACTACGCTCTGCTACTGCCAATCGGCTTGCTACTCCCTCACTACGAGCGGCGCCCAGCTACCGCTCAGCAAAATAACGACTGCTCCACAATGGTGGAACGAGCCCCCCATTGACATCAGGACAGTAGAAACTCTACACATCTTCCGTCGAAGGCTGAAAACTGTTCAGACTGCACCCTGGCCCATAAAAAAACACAACTCTTTCTCTCATTGTTTGAAGCATATTTGATGAAGATGTACTTTGGGAGTTTTTGGGTTGTATCCACATTGTTGAAATGAACTTACTGTAAGTGACTTTGGATAAAAGCAACAAGTGTGTGTGTAATGTGTACTGTCTTATGTCCGGTACCATCAGACCACTGGTGGCCAGCTCAGGGAGCGTCATGGAGGCTGGGGTGGTGAGGCGGTTTCGTGCTCGCGTCAGCTGGAGCATCACTGCATCCATGAGCTACGGCAGTAATAGAAACATGAAGCTAGTATCACAGACACAGTAAAAGACTGGGATGTCATCCATATTCAGCTCTGTACTGATTGGAACAGGACACGGTTGCCATGAGGAAATAGACAGACCTTATTAACCTCAGCCCCGGTCTTGAAGTGGTAGCTCTCATCATGGCTGCTGAGCAGCTGGAGAGCCTGGCTCACATGGTTCCTGGCATCCTGGATCTGATGGATGAACGGAGACATTTTGTATTTAAAGCCAAGATAAGAAACTATGTCAGACTGTATTAGTTATCAATATACATGGTGAAATGTGCCCAAATTTGGATGAGCATTCCTATGGAAGCCTATTATTAGGCCCTGCAGTGGGTATGAGGCTGTGCCGTTCTCTAGCCCTGCCTTTAAATCCTACTCTCACCTTAGCAAAGAGCAGATACTCAGCTGCTTAGTCAGGCCTTCTATCTACATTGTATCTGCCTAGGCTAAGCTATGATGGCTGGCCCAACTGGACCCAGCTAACAACATGCTAGCTAACCACAACCAGCTACCAACATGTTAAGCTAACTAGCATGTGGCTATCCCTGGACAACAACCTCACCATAAGCAACAAAGCATACACTCTGCAACCTCACAGGCAACAATACGCTAGCAAACATTTTATTTGGAGATTTCCCCAAAGTGGCGAACACAGGGTTGTTTCAAACTTGAATGCCCATCCCAAATGTCCGCCGTGACGTGAAAAGGCAGCTGATATCATTAATCGGACAGTTTACAAATAATTTCATTCATAAAATGATTATTTTTTTGAAAAAAATGATTTAAATAGTATCAAGTTAATATTTAAGTTAGCAAGATAATTCCATAACGTTTCTAATACTTCAGAGTGTACACCTGCGGAGGTTACTGAGCTTCTTGGAAATGAACTTCCACACAGTGAGTGCTTGGATATGTGGGATGAGAGGGAACGTTCATCTTTGGAATCTAAAAATGAGGGAAATATCTTTTATAAAAGGTACAGACTGTGATGCAATATATTAAATGTCAAATGTAATGATTAAATTGCATCATAGCCTATTTACAACTATGTATACTGTGTTTGCGATACCTCCAGATGAGTGTCGGCTGAGACGTTTGACCCGATGGCTTATCTGCTCTGTGGGTTTCAACAAACTCTGCTCAGAGGATGTCAGAACACTAAGTGGCCTATAATCAGCTGTGTAATCAAATACAAATATATAGACCAAACTGCTGCTATTATTTTAAAGTCAAAATGTCCATTGTAGTGGACAAAAAGTGGAAAAAACCCCTTATGAGAGAAAAAAAAGCTACAGCTTTGTTTCCATTGTTCTGGTAGCGTTACACCCTGACATACTGTACCTGCTGCAGTTTCCACTGCTTGTCCTCTCTGAACTGAAAGTGCAGCACTTGGCTGCTCTTTGCAACCTTCAGGTTTATGTCCTGCTAAGAAAAGCAAATCATTAACAAGGGACACATCAGCTTAAACCAATGTTTCGTTTTCACATAAGGGGAATGCAGCCTCAGTGAGAACTAGACAAACTCACAGCCTGAGTCAGAGCCTCTCCCTGCAGAGTCAGCACCCCCTTCACTTGATCCATGCTGCAAAACAACACATCCCAGTATTATTTCAACATCAGCAGAGGAACAACAGGAACGACAAATTATGGCAAGGGAAGGCTTTACAGCGTGTGAGGGAGGACACCTCATTCTGTGTCTCAGCATATTTCACCCATCTAGCCACTTCCTCCACAGGAAGACATTGTTTACAGACATGGCTTACTTATTTCACTCAGGACGAGCTAATCATTGTATGGCATTCACTATGGCCACAGTAACTGAACACCATAAAGAGAGGGGTATTACGTTGAGCTGCCGAGGATGAAGTTTTCCTGTTTGAGCTGACTCTCGAGGCCGGGTGTCGGCATGGAGAAACGTCTCGATGCCTCCTGTTGATGGCAGAGCAAACTTACAATCAGAATCCAATCTGAATCTCAGTGTTGTGAAGTCACGGCCTTAGAGTTCACGCTGTAGATGCATCACTGCAGGTGTGGATTAACAATTCCACAGACTGAATGTTTCTACTAATTCTGTGTCTGGTCTATAATCACTATAATAAATAGTGTTCGACGCCCACTGAAAATCCATTACAGCTAGGACTGGGTGATGATGCAATATCATTGATCGACTTTCACTGGTATCATATGGTGATGATCACATCATTTTACAAATTTCTGCTGACCAAATGAATGAGTTTGACCAAAGTGTAAATAAAAACTCTCTTACATGTGTGAGGAGCTTGGTCTCATCAAAGTGGGACACAGTGGGACACAGTTCACTGTACTGAACGTCACTCTTTGATTATTCCTTATCAGTTAAGCTGGGGGCCAAAATCAATGCAGCAGAGGCCGAGATATCCTGACTTGTAGTCCCTAGTGTGGGTAATGCTAAGAGAAAAAATGGATAATGCAACTCGATAGCGTCTGGACGTTAGACCCCGCCTGCCTGGTAAACACTCATGTCTTTCAAACTCAATGTGAAGTCTCCAAGCCCAGGCAGGGCTTGACAAAGCTCCTCCAGACTTCCAGACGACCCTCTACAAGTGTTCTCGCAGGTTGAGTAGGACTCAGCATCACAAGTAAACGCACCTTCACGTGTAAAACTGGTGGAATGGCCCTTTGACGTTGTGATACTGACTTCAACCACATCACTCAGGCCTAAACGCAGCTGTATACATGAAAGCTTAGGTTTTACCTTGAGGACATCCTGGAGCTGCTTAAGGACAGCGTGCACTTCTTCTTTAAGCAGCCAGTCGAATTCCTCCTCCTACCAAAAAGAAGAAATAACGATTCAACATGATCGTTGAAAACAAACTGGACAATGGGGTGGGCCAAAAAGCGACATCCAAACCACTGTGTCAGTGGACGTCTCTACACAGGTGAAGCTCAGAAGTCTTTGCCTCAGGCGAAAGAAGACTCCTCTGTCTCCAGCAAAGCAGACATAGAGGCAGTTGAGGACTAAAAGTACCTGGGAGTCCACCTGGACAACAGAGTGGACTAGGCTTGGAACACTGAGACCCTGTACGAGAAGACTCAGAGCTGACTGTACTTTCTGGGGGGGTTCTAGTTGTTCAACTAGAATGCTGCAGATGTTCTTTCATGCAGGAAGGCTTCCTGATGAGCTTGTCCTGGGGGTGGAACTGGATTCTGTGGTGGAGGTGTCAGAGAGAATGGAGCGTCATGGACTGCAGCTCTCCCCCCCCTCATGTCTGCGTGGGGGCAAACGGGAGCAGCTCCAGCTACAGACCGAGGCGTCCCGCTGAACTCCAGCTGTGGACTCCTCTGTCACTGCTGGACACTAACAAAGACTGTTATTAGGAAGGTCAAACTCAACCCCTCGCTGTTCACTTCGACTGTTCTACTGCTGGCTTTGTAGCACATTTCCTACGCTACGTGGTGTGATCTACGTTGTTTCCATTCTAAAATATACATGCAGCTTTTTCCCAGCTTGCACTTTCAGTCATTTGTTCTTCGCACCTGGCTTTATTCTACAGGTGTATACAGTGAGGGGCCGGTTACAGGTGCTCCTAGCAAACAGTCAGGCACTAAATAAAGCCTCGGCTAGACTAAATATAATGCGATCATTTGTTAACATATGAATCTAACTTTACAGACGTAAACATGTGTAGAAGCTCAGTGACCCTAGACCTGCATCAGAGCTATTCCCGAGGAGGACCAAGGAATGCGGACTCACAGGGCTTTCCGTCCTCTGTGCAGACCCAAAGTGTCCAACGTTCATCATTTACTTCATTAGGTCTTAAATATTCATTTCATTGAGCGCTTTGGGTCTCCACTGGTCCACAGCAGGGACATTTAAAAGGGGGAACATCAGAAGACACTTGGAAGTGTCTTGTCCCAGCCTATTTACTATAAACCAGGCCTGCTTTTGATCACTAATATCCATGTATCATGGTTTATTACAGAACAATGGCTTATCCTTGGCTCGGCATTTTCACCACAGTGAGCGGCACGTTTGCTCTTCGTATTGCTGAATGTACGCTGTCGCGTCGTGTGATTTGCAGCAAATGGGCTAAAAGATGCAAATATGGGCCGTTTCGGGCAAACCGCGCAGGAAATACGGAGCATAGCTCACTTTCCCTGCCGCTGACCGAGAAACGGAGCTCACACATCAGGTTCCATGAGGATGTTCACGGTCACGACATGCTTATTTTATCAAGTGGCCCGACACAAACAGGCCCGGCGGCGGCGGCGGCGGCGGCAGCAGCGCGAGCCCTGGCTAACGGGACCGGCGCACCTGCGCCGCAGCGCGGGGGCTAACAGCAGCTACGTCACTTACGTCCAGCTACATTCTGTCAGAATATCAATTACGAATGGCAACGCGCTATATTAACCGACGGGCCGGTCGGTAAAGCAGCTAGCCGTACAGCCAAACAGCCCTGCGCGACCCCGCCTGCCCGCAGAACAGCGTACCAACACAGCTCTCTCCACTTGACTGGCAGCGGACATCTTGGGCAGCTCAGACAGAGACCTCTGCGGGTTGAGCATTTTGTGCAGCAAACAGAAGCGAAGCCTCGATTACCACCTTGAAGCCTGAAGCAGTGCCCTCTCCTTGGAGTGAAGCTGCCTCGCTGCGTACGCGTTTATCGGAGGGTCTGTTGCCTTCAAGTGCTGTCGGAAATAACGCGAGCACCCACTTGTACGACCCCATTCAGCGGCAAGTACACGTGACAAAATGACCATTTGGACCTCGAGACAGCTACATATTAAGCATTCGCTATGCTGCACATGCAGTTCTCCTCTTCTTTCTCCCACTGGGGTACAAAGCAGTCGCGTGCTGCTGTCTTAAAAGAACATCAAATGCATTTTGTTATTAATTCCGACCAAACCACTATGAGGGGTATGTACAGTGGGCTTTACGAGAACCCCTGAATGCAGCATTAGGCTGGTCACACGTTCACTATTAACGTGGCCCCGCCTACTAGTCCTTATATGGGCATACGACTTCCGCCCAGAGTCGCGCAAACAGACGGTGCGAACGGCTGGGACACTTGAGTTCCACCTTCAGCATTTGGGAGTTTGGTCCTGCACAGCAAATCTGGGCCACGTACATACCGCGGCCTGAGTGGGCCCCTAGGCCCCGTCACACGCGCACTGCCATGCCTGTACAAACACATGCATCCCTAGTGGTTATTACGCTTTATAACATATTCAAGAAAGTCTGCAATCTGAAAGTGTACCGTGTTAGTCCTCTTTTCTAAACATCCTAATTACTGTGAAGCTTGCACTATGAAGTTCTACAGAATGATGGAACATTATTTCCACCCTGGGAAGAAGACAAGGCGGGACTGTATTTCCCACTAAAAGACTTCTCTGGAGGTGAGCTAGTAGCTGCAGTATTAAAGGTGAAAGCACAGGCTTAGAAGCTGCTGTCACAGACTGGCTGGCTGCTCTTACTGCAGGGACTCCGCTTTGTTAGCATCAGTAGGTGTGTAAACTGATCACACTTTAGAAACACTTACAGTGTAGTGTGCAATACATCAGACTACTTGATGTTGGTGCAAATCCGCTTTCAGTGAAATGCCTTTTAGTGGCCACTTTGAGTTCAACTGGCCCGACATCCTCGGCAACACGAGAGGCTCCAGTGCTTCAGACAGGGAACAGTCTGTCAAACTACTGCTTCAGCCAGCAGTACTGAAATAGTTAACTATAATGTTAATGTCAAAATTGCAGATCAACACAAACCTTTAGTTCCAGGCTTTTTGGGGCCCTGGGTGCTCGGTTCATTACAATGACCCTCGTCATGGTTGCTGATCTCTCAGCTGTTACAGACCTGCAGTTAATATCAGCAGACGTGTTTATAATACACCTCTGTACGAACACACAGTCCGTAACCTTTTAACCCCCACCGTGACGACGGTCCCATTTTAAAGGGGTGTTCAGGTCATTTAAGAAGGCGCTTCCATAAAGAGTTTTTGGTCAGAGAGAGTGAGATATTCTGACTCGTAGAATATCTCACTCTCCCAAAATGCAGCTTAATGGCATCTTTTGTTTGACCCTCCCTGCCGGGTCAATGACTCCATCTTTAAAAGTCCACAGCTCCAGTTTGCACCTCAGGCTTTCTGTTATGAAGTTGTAGTCTCAGGCCAACTGTGAGATAACCCTGATGTCCTCAGACGTTTAGGCAGGCGGAAGCAGCACACCACCAGGCGATGAAATGGGCACAGTGATTGCCTCCAGTATTTACAGTAGATCTTAAGTCTGCATGCCTCCAAATATGGGGGTTCTTACCTTCAGTTGAGAAGGCTTCACCTCAAAGTGGATGATGGGAAATAGAGGCTTGACATTTCTAGACCAAGTACACCATAATGAGCCAACAAGGCCTGTTGCATTTACAGTCAAGGATGGCGACGTTATTTTTCCTACTGTGAACAAATCCCAAGTAAAGACCAAAATACTGACGGGTGTGTGAATCACAGCCGGAGGCATCTTCTTCCTCTGTGCCATAGAGCTCCATCGTTGTCCAGAAACTGTTAAAACACTGCAGCCTGCTGCTTGAGTAACGCTTGTTAAAAACTAAAGTGGCCAGCTGTGTTTAGGAATTAAAAATGAAACTATATTTTTGTGACTTGTTTTAAAAGAGGTACGTTTAATAGGAAGCAGTGGACGGGGCAGAGCGGCACAGAGACACACACACACACACACACACTTTTGTCCAAATAATATTAACAGAACAAGAGAACACTGGATCAGTGATTTAACATGCATACATGTCAGTAATCAGGAGAGGATTTATTAAACAGCACAAAAGTCTTGATACTTCCACATGTACACAAAATCATAAATATCCCCCAAAACCAAAGTAACACCCTCCTTCCTTTAACGGGATCCAACTCATTGTCATTTAAATGTGATAATAAGCCAGATTATATAAGCCACATATTAATAACCCATTTACACTTGAACTGAACAATCTACAGTGTTAAGACACAAAGATGTCAGACAGTCCCTCTGTAGAGTCAAAACCAAAAGTAGTTCTTTCCATTAATCCCAGTTATTGTAGATAGAAAAGAAACCCAACTAAACCTAATGTGCTATTTACATGTCTTTACACTGGTGTGTAAGGGGAACCTAACTTAAAAACATCAGAAAATCTTTCAAAATGGGATGTTGGATTCTTAACATGCAACAAAAGGATTCTGTTTTGTGAGAAACTAATTCATTTACAGTTTAAACAGATAAAAACCACAGGCCTTAAAGAAACAAAACACCACGAGGTCTTTTTACAGCAGGGAGCTCTGCGCCTTCACGGCCTCTTTCTCAGGGTTCGAGTGAGAACAGCAGGGCTGCTACAGCTCGCTCGTGTTTCAGTCGGTCACAGTCGACTACTGCTGTGCTCCTTCTGAGGAGGCGTTTTTCTACGTTCTTCTTGAAGGAAAAGAAAAGAAAAACAGATTTGCCCTCTTGATGCACCCTTTTCTGCACTTACTTCCTGGCACCGTGTGATAGGTTAGAGCCCAAAAATAATACCCACATCCTTCTTGCACCATGGAGCTGCTGGTCAAATCTGACAGAAAATTCACTCGGCAGAAAAGCCCAAAACTTGCTACCAGACGCCTTAAGCGACGCTTTGTGTTTGATCAACCGTTTTTACTAGTGGAACAAAGAGCGCTCCAACAGATTAAAGCGGCCTTCTTTCAGAAGTCAGCTGCTTCATCCTCGCAGGTACGCAACACCTCAGGCCGAGTATGCACAACTGCGCCATGTTTCTTGCGTACTTGTGTGTTTTAAGCTACGTAGTCGAGGTCTTCACAGGTCCATTATTCTGGACCGAATCCAAAATGGACCCATAGAAAAACTACCCAAACCTGAGGTGCATAAAATATATATATATATATTATTTTTTTTAAAAGACACCCCATCGGTATAGACTCAAGGACGATTAGACCCGATCCAGAATCAACAAGCAAATACACTGGAAGACAGCATTAACGCGTGCCATTTCTCCTGCACTGCAGTCCACACTTTCCGATCATAACCCATCAGAGCGGAGAAGAGTCCGCGTCGATCCGCTCGGGTATTACATACTGACACACAGACTTCAGATCTGCATTAACGCAATGGGACCCCAGCTGACCGGCTTACACTGAAAACGACGGGTACTGAATTTTTGAAGCAGATACCGACGTAACCCCCGCCCCCCGCTAAAAACACACATTGTTTACAACAATACCGTACATTTGTTTATTGAAGCACTGTTACCAAGATATGTAGCGAGCGTGGGGATTTTACAGTGGAAAAAGAAACTTGTCAGCGCTCTCTGATGGACAGACGATGGAACGGAGACACCTTCTGTACGGACATTTCAGCAGACATAAACGATGCATCCGCCATGACAGAAGCTCACGATTTCTATTTGCTTAATTTATCGGTCAGGTTCCAGACGTGAGCTCGCTCTCGTTCACTAAGAACCAAACGGACTTGTGAAGACCACTACAACATAGCAGCCCTGTCATGTGACCATCTGTTTTCCAAGGTAGGAAATAAATCCATGTTTAGGTTGGTTTAGGGACCTGATCAATATGGTGGATATGGAAATGTAAAACTGTTCTGCTTAAGTGAGTTGTGTGTATTAGGGTTAGACTGATGTTTGGCAATACCGACATTCCAACTGCACCCAGCGACTGACTGTGGAGCTGAAGATGTATCTATCCTACAGCTTCAAGTCTCAGTTTTCTGAAACTAATGAAACCTTCCAACCACTAACCCACTTAAAACGGTTTCATTGGTCTGGATTGTAATCATGTACTTGTGTCCCACGACGGTCTAAAACTGGCCTTCAAAACCCAGCCACAACTTTTTATCTCTACCAGAAAGAAAAAAAACATAATTGAGGTTGGGGCTTAACCTTCGGTTAAAAGTCTACTCAAAAAGTGGATTTATCTAGTTTCAGAGTTAATATATTAAAAACATAATATAAGAAAAACACAGTCCAGGGAATCAGAACTCTTCCAAACACGAGAACGAAGGGTTTCAAACGTGGAAATCTCATGTCTTGATGAGAAATATCAATTATTACTGCATTTTAAGGCCTCAACACATCTGTTGCTCTGTCCTTGACCTGTTCAAGAAAGATCATTAACACCAACGAAAGCATAAATCATCTTGTCAAATACAGAAACAAGCCATGGCCAAACTGCACCAAGAAGACCTAGAAAGAAACATAAATAAATACATCTGTTATTGAAAGACTTGAGGGGTTACAATATTAAGGCAATGCAGCGGCATGTTCTTGGTGTTTTCTCTCATGGAATTCTGGACATTTAAAAGCAAAGCAAAGATCACACTCAATTAAATAAACGCATCATTTGCACATGAAAAAAAAAAAAAAAAAATCTTCTTCAGGGTTTATGCATCCACAAAACCTGACAGCTATTTCTCTGGCTTGAGCTGGACACCCTGCTCTTCACAGTGGCATTGGACCCGACATCCTTGCCAAACACCCTGCATTACTTCTACCGTCTTTTTAGTTGTCAGAAACCAGACAAACCGCCCCCACAGCAAGTGCAATCACACTTGGAGCACACTTACAGCGTATATTCCCCCAGTACAGTCATTGCACTAACAAAAAAATTACAATCCCATGACTTGTGGGCAGGTAACATGGCTGGCGCTGGGGCAAAAGGAAATAAAACGTCTAGAATTTAAAATGAAAAAACCCATTACATGACGAGGGAGAAATAATAGGGGATTAAAGACTGTGTGGTCCAGAGGGTAGGTCCCACCTCGCTCTAGTGAATGTAGGCTCTGTAGACTGCAGAAATATCATTGTCTGACTGGTCCAGTGCCTTAGCCCTCTTGTATACCTGCACAGGAACAGCAAAAAACAAAAACACGACAAAGATTTCAGTTGTATTGCACATGCTTCACTCCTAGTGTTATTTTAGCATCTATTATTAGAAAGGATTCAGTATTACTGCAGGTGGATGAAAGACAGTTTGAATGGAGAAAGCAAGGCATTTCCTGCACACTGCCAAACCACACAATGACTTGGAGAGAAAGAAAAGTTACAGTACTAGAGCCTGGCTAGCGGCTTCGTTCAACACACCCCACCACGCTGAAGTGGGAGAAGGACAAACGTCTTGGGTGCACCCGAGAGTCCTCTAGACTGGCTGACAATGTAACATCATGAAGCATTTGCTATTCTCATAAACCCAACCAGTTAGGGATTGGTTCCGGTTGCCATTTGGCAGAACACCTGGATTCATTAAGCTCCCATGCTAACGAATCTCTATCAAACCTTTTCTCTCTCCTCACGCTTTATTAGCAGAGCGATGTATAAAACATTCACACTTCTTTTTAGCCGGAGCCGACGGTCACTTCTGCCGTTTAAAATAAAATCACAAACATCACTGAGTAGTAGAGAGTAGATCAGCTGTAGCTAATTAACATTCATTCTGTACTGATACAATGGACGTTTTGTCTGTCCTCTGCTGAACGTGCTCTCTGCAGCTGGTGTCTGTATTCAGACAGACTGTTTGTGAGTGACAAGACATCAGTCTGTAACACCACTGTGTGTTTTTGTAGTGGACACTCTTCTCTAGAGAAATGATCAGCTGATCACCTCCCATCAGTTTAAGAATCTCCCAGTTAAACTTTGATTCATATCAGATCAACATTTCAATCTGATAAACTTCATAGTTGTGAATGAGGAGCTTCAGTCTTTGAGCTAAGTAGCTGGTGAAGCACAGGAGGCTGCAGCTGTTAACTCAATTTGTCAGATACATTTCATATTTTATACTGCTCATCTCATTTTCAGGTTGGAGCTACAGCTTGTGAACTTGAATTAGACCGTCACTAAAAACTGTAGTGTTTCTGCCAGCTCAGGCAACAAAAAGTGACATCGTATAGCCTTTAGGTACTTAAAAATGGACGTTATTTTAGTGACCACTACATTTGGTTCACATATTTTCTGTAAACATTTTTTTTTTTAACCAACATCAGTGTAAAAAACTGTTTCACAGTCCTCTGAAAGTGGGTGGTCACAATTGTGCGTTGTTGCACCTGAAGAGCCAACACTGATGTCCTGAAGTACACCTGTACATCACTGCAGAATGGTGAGAAGTTAAACTACTCAAGGTCAGCAAAAACTATATCAAGATTTTCAGGGGGTGTTAAGTTACCCTTTAAGTTTTGGCATGATGGTGGAGCTAAAGGAAAGTTTTAGTCATCCTCTATGAACCATGAATATATCAATTCTCAAATAACATCCTGTATTGAAATAATGGCCAATAAAACCAATAAAAACCTGTACTATAATGGCTTGCATGGTAAATTCATCGTAATGTGCATTTCCACAGCACAAATTCCATCAGTACAACAACAGAGTCATGTCATGCAGAGGGTGTTCTTAAAGTTTCCTGTAAGTTTGACCTATTGAAGATAATACATAAAAATGTGGGAAACTAGTGAAGCCATGCTGATCAGACAATCACGACACCGAAGCATCTGTGAGAGGCAGTGAGTGAAGTATTTTGGGTTCTACAGCGTAGATGACAAAATTACCAACAAAGATAAGGCTGTTCGTTTGCCGACTTAAAAAGCAGCTGCCTTACTCTACGACAGCATTATGCTATCGTTCGAATTAATTTGTAGTAATTGCATGTTAGTTTGTTCAAAAAGTGACAAACCTAGTGTCAAATAAAGGCCTGGCTTTCTCAGTTGAGAATAGAAAAGGCCAGAACAGGCCTCTTTTCCTGCAGGCATTCTGACATGTTCATATGTGCTACGCGCTCTACCTGGTGAGATGCTGGGGCGCCACCTTACAGGTAAAAATCCATTTTATTATTGTAAAATCTTTACAAAAGACAGATGCATAAAATGAGCACACAAAAAACAAAAAAGCAAAGTTTACAACTGAAAAATAATAAGAGCACACAGTTGTACCTCATTGGCAGCTGCAGCCATTGGGGTTGGATGGTTAGCCATGTCGCCCATGGAGATGGCTAGCCTCAGGTCCTTCTGAATGTGTTTCAAATAGTAGTCTGGCTTAAAGTTGCCCTGTAAAATATCTGGAAGAGACAGGAAGAAAGAAAATATTTAGGCTTACAATAACCTAACATTTTTAGTTTGAAATGATCCGATAGTGTTCATGTAACTCGTTTTTCTATGGCCACAAACTCAAAACTTTACCATTTAAGATTGAAGGTACAGTTTTATTAATTAACATACATTAAAATATATTTATTAACATACAGTTAATAAAAGACAACAAGTAAGCAAGGTGCAGGTAAGTCAGTAAACCCATGACTTAAAACTTCCTTTGTGTTGACTTACTTTGGCATTTCTGGTCCACAAAGGTGCTCGCCATCTGGCCCTGGCACAGGATGTCCAGGAAGGTCTGCTGTGATTGGCCGGTGGCTTGGGCCAGGGTTAGCCCCTCTGCAATGGTGGCCATAAAGCTGCCCTGCACCATGTTGAGGATCAGCATCATCCTCGCTGCATTCCCTGCTTCACCTGAAAACACAGGCAACAGTATCCACACTGAAATGACGATCCATGCCTAAATTTCAGTTGGCCTGGTGTTGGCTTTTTACTCATGTTGGGCAGCCACAGAGCAGGGAATTGCAGTTAAAGCTCTACCAATGAATGTACACAAAATGTGGAAACAAAAACCCGAGGATACTTTCAAGATCATTCACTAACAAGAACTGGAGATTGTCAGCTACACCATTTGCAGGTTTACAATGTGTTTTTTTTGCTGAGAGTTGGATGAAAAGATTGTTAGCATGGATAGCCCAAAGAGTGGAAACAGGAGGAAAGAGCCAGCCCAGCTCTGTCCAACGCTAACAGAATCTCCCTACCAGCACCTCTAAAAGTTAACACGTTATACCGCTTTTGTTTAATCCCTACAAAAACCAAAGTGCAAAAAGGACAACTAAACTGTTTTACAGGGGGTGGTGCCGGGATATTTCTTGGACGAAATCAGCACCTTTCTGGAGTTTCTGCTGGTTGCCTGCCAACTGCTCAGAGCCAAGACATACAGTGGTGTGAAAAAGTGTTTGCCCCCTTCCTCAGGGCCGTGTAGGTTTGGATTTTGTTTTCCCTTAATAATAACAACCTTCATTTAAAAACTGCATTTTGTGTTTACTTGTGTTATCTTTGACTAATATTTAAATTTGTTTGATGATCTGAAACATTTAAGTGTGACAAACATGCAAAAAAATAAGAAATCAGGAAGGGGGCAAACACTTTTGCACACCACTGTAGGTAGGAAGTTGTTGATGTTCATCTCGGATAAAACTATGAGTGTATCCAACAGTGAAGCCTGTACACGTGTCATGCTGAACTGCGAGCCGACTTGTATCAGTACTCTACGTACCCAGGAAGAAGGAGGTCTTGCCCATGGCCTGGAAGCAGCTGCTGCAGTCCTCGTAGACTGTTCTGTCACCAGCTGCCAGGATGACCAGCATTCCATCGTTAGAGAGCTGCTGGCTTCCTGCCACCGGAGCCTCCAGGAAACGGCCGCCCCGCGACGTGATCACCTAACATTCAAACATTGATAACAATTTGATACAGTAATACTTCTACTACTCCAACGATGATAATGTGGCTACTACTGTATATATTTCAGATGGAGAAGAAAAGCCACAATCATTTTTAGGGTTTGGGATCATTCCTGATGGTAAAAAGATTTGAAACATGCCTATTTTGCATCATTTTAGACTGTGTACCTAAGATGAGGTTGTTTAGACTTCAAAAATTGTGGTGTGTGGGCGTGTGTTAGTGTATACCTGGGAGAGTTCTGTGATGGTCTCTGGGTCTACAGTTGACATCTCTATGTAGCATTTGCCCGGTCTGATTCCCTGCAGCACTCCACTGGGTCCCAATACCAACTGGAGAGCAACAAAGACAAGTACACAGAGAAGGTTGGTTTTTTTAAACACAAGTCAGTGATTCACACTTCCACAGGAAGCCATTTACTGTAGTTGAGATGGTACTCACATCCCTGGCAGCCTTTGGGTCAGAGACACAGGAGAAAGTGATATCACACATGGAAGCCACCTCTGCAGGAGTCCGGCCTAACCTGGCACCCTCCTGGATGAACAGGTCACACTGGAACACAGCAGGCACGAGTCATTTTCTAATGAGCCATCAGCAGCATGCCAACACAGACCTTCACGATCAGTCTGTGCCAACATATGCATCCAATCTTTTTTATTAAGAATCACTGTTGCCAACCTTTGGTACAATAAATGTAATGCTGTTTGATAACCTTTATTGTGGAATTGATCAATGCTTCATCTTTGGGAAACTCTAAACTGATTCTAATGTGCAATGTTTATCAGTTGGCGTTTCTCCCCAAGATTTCTTGCTCTTGTATCTACGTGTAGCCTGAACTCAGGAGGAGGAGTTTTGTGGTCCAGGTTCTATCACTGCTTGGAGCCACCTTGCTAGAGGTCTTCTTTGATCCACATTTTTCACTCCAAACACTTTCAAACTCTTTAATTTACACTTACCCGTAATATCATATATTTGTGCTTTATTTACTTTATATTGCGATTCTAATTCTACAACTGCTCCTCTTGTCAGAACTGTATTACAACATCTATTGCACTGCTGTCCTTCCTGAAAGAGAGATCCCTTCTCTGTTGCTCTTCCTGAGGTTTTTGTGGTTATATGAATAAAATTGACTTGACTTTAACTTGTTTTTCCTTTCCCAGTAGAGAAGGCTGTCCTCACTACAGCCTGACATGACCCATTTGTCTTTGTGTGTGTGTGTGTGTGTGTCCGTTCTGTGGGTGGAACCCTCTTCTTTTTAGTGTGCCACACTGGCTGAATAACTAAGTTAAAGAGAGGCTCTTTAAATCAAGTTCTTTAAACAGATGCAACATTAAAATCTGGATGGAACAAACTGGAAATGGTTAATCAAGAGATAATTGAATTGTGAGATAAAATGTAATGGGCAGACACATAAGTCAAAATCATAAATATACTGTATATCTTCAATTCATTTCATTTTGAGTTTATGAATTAAATCAACTGCTGAAAAAATCTATAATTACAGTGATGCTAACTGAAAGGCATTGTACATATATAGTTTACTGTAATCAGATGTGAGTTCTTAGAAACTATTTGATCCTATTTATGCAAGTGACATGCAAGTGATCAACTTTGAAGACACTGATCAGCGGAAACAGATTATCAGAAGTTTCAAATGAAATATATTATCAGTCAAACAGGGCAACATGTCTGACGTTACTGCCACCTCATTCCTCAGACACAGCATCAGTAATCATTTTAAACTGAATGATGTAGTTGCCCGTGCGACAGTGACTGTAAGCTGCATTACAGTACCTTTTCTGCTGTGCGGTTCCACACGGTGACGACATGCCCCATTTTCAACAGGTTGGAAACTATACCGCTACCCATCAGCCCCAGACCTAGGAACCCTATCCTGGAGTCCAAAAAGAACGAAAATCAAAACATGCACAAGCCAACACTGAAATGAAAATTTTGCATTCATATGTCTGTGTGCTCTAAGCTAGAATCCAAGAACCCCTTCAAAAAGGTTAGTAATACAATCAGTAACAGTAATTCTAGGGGTTAACCTTGTGCTCACTCTTTCAATTATTTTGTTATTCGGTCATTTTGATAATGGTGTTGTGTAACGCTGCAGTGACGACGTGTTAACACCTTTTATCTGTGGGTGTGATGCTGCCATTGATGGCTGTGCTGTCTGCTGCTTGGATAGATGTTGAACCTGTGTCCTGCACAATCAAAGGCAACACTGTCAATTTCACACTGAAGGGAAAGTGAAGCCTTAGCTAGCTTTGCTACGCTTTATTTATGAAACTAAATATATTCCTGAAATGTTGTTACTGAAAACACTACTACAGTTTAAAGCAAACAAATTTGTAAAAGTGAAAATATAAAAAGCTTTAAAGTAAATGTAAAAATGTTAAAGTAAATCCATATACATTGCAACATTTTGACGGATTAGTTTAACTAAAAATCACAGGTTACTTTACCTCTTCAATGATCTTCAGGCGCTTGCTAATAGGTTCCATTGATGAGGCTGGCTGTGGGCAGGGAGGAAACAGTCAGACAAGAGGTGAACAATATACTCTACAGACACATCACACCATAATGCCAATTTCCAATCAGATTCACTATGCCTAAAGTAACCCTAACTACATAATTCTAAAATGATGTAGTAAAAATTTGATAAAATAACATCAGCTACTAACAAACAGCATTTAATGCAGATCAGTCACATCTAGGCAACACCTGGTCTGATATTGTGTACGGAGTTGGTGTATTTGATTGGTGCATCACTAAGTCATACACTCTAATAATGTATGAAATTGTTATTTCTGTGTATTTTGTAACCGCAATTTCATCTTATTTCATTGGTATTAAAAAAACTAGACTTAACATGGACCTGTGCCCCGGGACATTGAGTGTTGAATGTAGAAATGACATTGAGCAAGCAGACACATTCAGAGGGGAACAAAAGACTACAGGGTCTTAGACTGGTTATCAAACAAGATCTGACAAAGTGCTAACGGACTATTTGAAACCCAAACCTAAAAAAATACAAATAAAAAAGGTGCGGATGTCAAAATATTGAGCGGCATGCTTCCTCTTACCTTCTCGGACTGGCTGAGTAGGAAGTGATGGAAATGTGGGTCATCCTTCACGGGCTGCAACAGAAAGAGTTCAGTGTGACAGTGCTCTCTTTGCGTATGTACTGACCTGATGGAGAATATAGCTGAGTCTACACCCCACAGTGCTGACACTACGGGGCTCCCACCATGCTCCTTAGACAAACTACCATGGTTTTCTAGAGTTTCTGGTAAGAAATTTGGGAGTGATTCCATCCATGGCCTAAAAATCTGATTCTGCCCACGAGTGTTAAAGGCTAATTCAAATTCCTTAATGTTCCAAATTTCCCAGATGAATTTTACAATTCTTTCTCAAAACTCTACAATATAGCAGAAACTCCATAACCCTGTATGTGTTTAACTGCTGTGCAAAGCATTCAGGCTAAAAAACAAGACAAAAACAGCAGCATGGTCGCCGCCTGGGCTGACTTTTAGAGTACTCAGACCAATACAGATTAAGAAAAACACAGTTTTGCTATTAAAAAAGAACTAGAGGTGCACCAATAAGTTTTATATCTGACACAAATGTGCATGCTTTATATATTGTATGGCATGACTGGCCTATGAAGTGACAATTACAGGTAGAAGTCCATGAATTCTCTTCATTCATTACTTCACACACGTTCTGCACTGATCACTACGTAGCTAATATCCTCCAACCAATAAGTGAAAATGAATGAAAATAATTAAGCATAATGTAATCTTATGAAACATCATGTGTTAGCAAATCACAAAGTAAAAACTTTTTTTTTTTGCAGTTTATCTATGACACAATGGCTGGGTACGAGTCCTCGGAAACTAGATGGCTTTTCCGGTACGGTGCACCTCATCAATACGGTCAGCTCAACCCACAAAGCCAGTCACTATCTGATTCTCTTCATGTTAGTGGAAACTGATTAGTTTTGTACAATGCAATGAGTTAGCCTTCACAGTTCCATTTTGGCCTGCAAACAAAATGAAAGCTATCAACATGATTTTAGTTGTTCAGGTTTCTAAAAGCAAGGAAACATGATCAAATTTACAACAGGCATAGATTTTATTCAGTATGTTGCAGTACTGTAGTTATCGGAAATGTCATTCTGTGCAAAATATTGAAAACTCAAACAAGAAAATGACCTGATTCTGTCGAGGGCAGCAGCAGCTGGCGTTGTGAGCTCTCTACTGGCTGACTGTTGTTTTAACTGACACGAACCACATTCAAATTAGATGACACTGTTTCCTCCATGAAAAATTATAATAATGTCAGTTTAGGCCTTGTGGACTCTCAGTACATCATTTTATGCGGTTTCTGGAATTCCAAAGTTGTTGCGCTGGAACTACAACCTCGCCATTTTTTATGCTTGTAAAAATGTTTCCACTGACATCTAGATCAACAGTTCATGACTCAACTTTCATTTGGTTTCATTTGTGCTGTTTCTTATCACACACACATACACTATTGGGGTGTAATGGGTCATGGAGGACAAGACACACGTACATATGTTCATGTGATTATTTACTAAGTGTGTCTGTGTGTGATTAGTACTCTACCAAGCTGAGTTGTACTAATTAGTAAATAATCACACGAGCATATGTACGTGCATCTTGTCCTCCGTGACACACACACACACACACACACACACACACACTAAGGTTGTCACAATACCAGAATTTTAAACTTTGATACAATACGAGCATAAAAAAAAACGATACTTGATACCTCTTTCGATTCCACAGCAAAAAGGAAAAAAAGTCCTAGGCACACAAAATAGGTTCATTTTGTTCTTTTTTTAATGAACAACCTGCACACAGTTCTGGTACAGAAAAAGTTGCTCAACACATACCAACACATTTGTAATAATCTTAAAAGCAGTTAACATTATTATTAATATTCTTAAACCTTGTAGCCCGCCACATTCTTTATGTCATTATTATTGCTTTTAGTATTATTTCTTTTTTTCTCTCTCTAATGTTGCTTCACTTGTAAACACAGCACAGAGGTCTCCGTGGGTTTCCCCTGTATAAATAAATGGCGGCACACCCCCAGTTTGGAGAAGCAGACAGGAGTACCAGCACAGAAGCTAAGCAATGTACTGCTGTGGACAGGGACAGCAACAAAACGTATGTTAGCCACCTTTAAACAAAATAAATAAATAAATAAAATAAAATAAAAATCAGTCAGACAGCCCTTTCTGACGGGAAACTGAAGTCATTATATCCATATCTGTGCTCTCTTCAATGCCACCAGACTCCATTGACAAAAACAGTAATTTTACCTCGCAGAACACTGGAGTTGCTGGTCCACCGGTCTCGAACGGTTAGTTAGTTTGTGTTATTGTGTGACTTTGGTGTTTTAACATGTTAGTTGCTGCGGGTCAAAGCAGTGGTAGACCAGCAACTCCATGTTGTGCGGCATTAAAATGACTGGTTTTGTCAGAGGAGTCTGGTGGTGGCTTAGGAGAGAGCGATATAAGGCTTCAGTTTCCCGTTGGAAAGGTAAGATGGTAAAAATATTCTAAATATAGCGTACACTTAAACTGATATTGACTTTTTAGGTGGGCGTTTTTTTAGGTGGCTAAAATACGTTTTGTTGCTGCCCCCGTCCACTGCAGTGCACTGCTTAGCTTCCGCGTTGGTCCGGTCTGCTTCTCCAAACTGGGGCGTGCAGATTGTAGATCTGGTTGTTTTTTTATAGCTTCGGTACTTTCAATACTATCAAATGTATAATTAAAGGCGACTGTTTTAAACATGTGATATAGAAACAGTATCAAAGTATTGATACTTCAGACAACCTTAAAACACACACACACACACACACACACACACACACACAGAGGTTTAAGAGCAAGAGGAGCCCAGAGGAGCAGCTTGGCTCTCGTTACTACCAGATGCTCACAGAAAGCAGGAAGCTGACCAGGAAAACACTCATTTCTGGGTCAAAGCAACCAAACCTCAGCCTCCTATTGAGCCTCCACATACAGAGTTGGTGACCATCTCAACAGCACATGCCAACAAACAGTTTCAGTAGTCAAGAGTGAGCACCAAACAGGTCAGAAGGGAAAGGTCTGCAGTTGGTGGTGATTAAAGCCAAAGATTAAGGTCAGGTAGAAGAACAGCAAGGCAAGGCAGGCTTGGTGGAAGGGGGGGTTCACCTACACTGCTTTCCCATTTGAATCCTGAGCCAGGTCCAGCCCCCAGCCTCTCAATAGTGGACGGCTCGGGGTCAGAGTCAGTTAAGTCCTTAAGGAGGAGAGAGACACATATTCACCTTCTAAATCAAAGGGTGAATTTGTAGAGGTCCATGTCTGCTGTAGTGGGGGACAGTTTTGAGGACCAAATATAAAATTCCATTCAACTTCACTGTATTGGAATGGAAGCAGAAATCTCAGACAGGTATCTTCAACCCTCGACAAATAAAACCAAACTGATCTGCAAGGACAGATACCACTGGAGGTAAGAGAGAAAATATGTAAGTTACAGATGTCAGACGTGTGGTATTGTAACATTAGCACCATAGCCTCTGCTGCTCTTTAGTGCAACCTGCGACATTGGAGGTATCACCCAGGTTGGCGTGTGCTATTTGAAGGTATCATAAAATGGAGGTGAAAACTCTTATGAAGTGAAGTTGATAAAAACAAAAACTAAGTGATAGCTGGATTATGCAAACAAGACACTGAGTACATATCACTTTCATGACTACACTAATGCTCAACTTCAGAAACTAACAGGAAAATAGTCAGAATGTGGAAAAAACAACAACAACCCATTCTTTTTAACTTTTAACAGTGTAATCCAGTGAATTTTCCTTGCACTGCTTGGCTGTGTGTTGTATCCCCATTCTGCCAAACACTAAGAAATCTTCTGCTCCACCTTTTGGTTTCTAACCACGGACTCCAGCTCCCTGCGTGACCTCCACTCCACAAATACTAATAAGGAGCTGGAAGTACCGATTGTCCTGGTCGATATAGATGCTGCAGTAAAACAGTCGTCCTTGTTGTAATGTGATGTCACATCTGATTGACCAATCACAATCACCAGCACTGCAGGCAACCCCCGACACTACCCAGAACTTGGATTCAGTATCATCATCTGAGCGGTGCCCAAGTTTAATTCTTGGAACTTCTCTCAAAGTGGACGGAGAACAGTGGACACAAAAGCAGAACCTGTGACAGTGGCTACACGTTATGTTACAAGTTGCTGCAGCAGTCTTTATCCCCCCCACTTACAAACCAAGAAAGTGAGGAGTTTGCTGGTACCTGGGTTAGGTGTGGCTGAACACTTACAAGTATCCATACTATTCAGTATTCATTTTTTATATAGGACTCAGCAAGGGAAAGTCGAACATGTTTTTGCCATCATGAAGTTGCAATACTTAATTTGGCAGGGATGTGATCACTTTAAATTGTAATCCATTAAATGCACACTGCAGGCTTAGTGGAGACAATTTCATCAGATCGCGTTTGCAAAATGCTAATGTCTGGTTTGTTTTGAAGGTGTACAGAACTGTAGATCACAGATCTTATTCTCAAAAATGGTGACATGTCTTACAGATCAAAGGATCTGTGCACGGCTCAATGCACTGAGGGGGGAAGGATGGGGTTCACTGGAAATCACTGCGTCTCCTTCTCTTTGCTTCAAATGTTTCAGTCCCTGCTTTGCTATCTTTTTTGTCTATTCTAAATAGTGTATATTTGAGTAAAACCCCCTCACCAATGCTTGACAGGACAATATTTTTTATTTATCAGTGTCCTACTGACCTTCTCAGAGGGGTCCTTCAGGGCACTGAGATCCTCATCATCCTCCTCCAGTATTTTCAGTGGCTTGTTAGGTGTTTTCTTTCCTTTTGAATCTCCTTTGCCATCTGAGTTCTGTTAAAAACACAGATCATCAGTTTGTGCTGCTCTGTTTGAAAATCTAAGTAAAATGATGTTTCACATCTCTTGCAACAACCAAAATTAGTAATAGATTTCAAAATACATATATGGCTACTGTTATCACATTCCATCTGTGGGATGGGATTGACTTGGGGTCTGTATCGACATTAGCCAATATTTAGGTAACTGGCCAAGTGTGAGATTTTCTGTTTCTTTTTTCTGAACTAGTCATGGTGAATGATTCGCTCCTCGGCCGATAATTTGAATCCTTAACGTTTGGAGGGCAGCTCTAGTTACAGTATTTCAAGTGGATTAACAGGAGTATACAACTAATGACGGCCTGTCTAAAGGAATTACTTTAAAGTGCTGGATTAAGAGTTATAGGAAAACCCCCTCACCTGTTCTTTCCCCTTTGCTTTCTTTAGGAAGTCTTCCACAGCGTCGACCGCCTGCTGGAAGCGCTTTCCTTTATTTATCTTGATCATTTCCTCTTTGTGGGCGTGGTAGGGCTTCAGCTGTTCTACTTTGATCCAGGCACTGAACAGGCACACAGAAACACAGCTCTTACACATTCGCTGGAGAGGGAAATGCAAGGTCAATCAGAACAGGCACCTCACTGCCCAGACTTACTGGTCTTCAGTTCCAAAGAATTTCACAAAATGGCATTTTTTGCCCCTGGGCTTTTTCAGATCCTTGGGAGGGCTTACTATCTGAAATGTAAATACATATTGTAGTCCAACATTAGCATAAGATTTGTCATGCAAAAGTCTCTACTTATTTAGCTTTGAACGAGCCATTGACGTGTTTTCACTCCTTACCTTTCCTGGCCATGGTGGGTAACGACCAAGCTTCCCCCTGAAAGAAGAGGGATACATTTAGCCCTGGAATGTCTATTTCTAGTACAGAGATGATGATGATTTCATGTTTAAGACACTTTATTGTATTTCAACATTCAATCTCAGCTAACCAACTACTCTACTCGCTGCTAGGGCTGGGTATTGAGCCTCAATATGATATTCTTGTCAAATTATTATTCTTGTTTCTTTGATCAGATAGTTTCAGATTTAAATATTTTTTAAGCATTTTAGATCATTTAAAGTTCTAGTACGGCTTGTGTTCAGGCAGCATTTGACATCTGAGAACTTTGGCTTCTTTTGTTAAATGAAAAAGTGTTTTATAGAAAACTATATATTGTTTTGTATCTGTACCAAAACTCAGGTCAACTGTATTAAGCTACTGGCTTACAGAGAATAGACAAATGAACAAAAATCTTACAGCATAATACAATCGAAGCAGTGATACCTAATCTAGTGAGGCGCATGATGTGTCATCTTGGTGAGGCTGTCACAGGTGTTAATAAATGATCATGGTGGTGTTTGACAGGGCTCTACTTGTTCCTTTGGTCTCTCCTAGTTTACCACTATGTCCTCATATGTTGTAGAAACATTTCCTCTTGCCACATTACATGATTTTGCAGTGTTTGTGAGAGATGCAACAGCAACTACTGTACCTCACACTTACAACCCAGTCGAGTTAAGTTGAATGTAATTTAGCAGTAGCCATGTGTCAGCTTTAAGTTGAGTCGGACGGAGGGCAACGTTTAAAAACAAGACTTTAGGCAACTAAAAGACAACAAGATCAAATGAACGCTAACAGTCCCTGCTTGAATCGCTGGTGTAAACTGGGTCTTAAGTAACAAATGCGCAACAACATTTCGATGTGTGTGTGGCTTAACGTTATATACAAGGAAACCAGCCGCATATTCTCTCTTGTGTGTGTATTGACATTCTGTAATGTTGATGATAGTGTCATTATGAGTAACACAAACTGGTGCTACAAGCTAACATGAGACGACCAGTTTGGCGTTATTCTGCAGACAAAAAACTAAATGTGGATTAAATTAACCTAAGTCCAGACTCTAAGGGGATCTTGCAAATCAATATAGATAAACGAGTGTTAACTGTTGCAGCTAACGTTTTTTCTCTGCAGCTAACACGGAAGCCGAGCAGATGCTAAGTAGAAACAGTAACTTAGATATCCGCTTAACGTTAAGCTACGGTGCTGCTAGCAAAGCTCGTCAGACCACAACATTACTATAACAGTAGAAAATCTAAAGTATTTGATTAAGTTTTACAGATAAACACCGCAGCAAAAATAAAAACTATAAACGACAGGTTTGTATCCGGGAAAACTATCTCGTTTCGGTCTAACGTTAAACCATTTCTGTAGCTTGTCCGCTAGCTAGCAGCTAACGACAGCGCTGGCTGAGTCAGCTTGGCTAGCAATTTGTTTGGGTTGACCATCAACTAACCAAGCACGCGAACACGTCCGGTTAACAGCAACACGAGACTTTAACGGCAAACTAACGACACACTACTTTATGCAAAGCAAGGTCATTTAGCAGCAACAGAGGCGTTTAACAAAGTTTAAAGGTTATCTCACCACACTAGGTCCCCGATCCTCAGATGCACCGACGCCATCTTATATCTTTAATAAAACGTCGCACAGAATGAGGGGAAAAGACAACACACACCCACTAATCACATGTGAGGACAAGCCCTTCCTCTCATGTAACATCCGCTACTGTGTTTATTATTACCGGCATAATGTTCAAAACTAGTTTCTAACGAGCCCAAAATTATATAATAATAATAAAACTTTATTTATAGAGCACTTTAAAAACAAAGTACAAAGTGCTTCACAACAAGAGAAATAAAACACCACAGTGAATGACGAAATATAAAGAAATAAAATACATAAAATACACAAAAGCAATGAAATATACAATATATATATATAACCAGTAACTATGTTTCATATAGGCTTTAAAAAACATCAGAGAAAAGGAACCAAAATGAAAACAGATGCTGTGGTAAATCTACATGCCACAAATAAATAAGTGTATATAGTTATATATTATATGATCCATATTATATTTTAATTTAATATTTAACGAGCTTTAATTTCAAATAAGACCAATTTCTGTTTCTGTAGCCATCGGGTGCTTCTATGTTCAGCTCTTTTGAACAGGACTTACTGCCACCTGTTGGTGGGAGGACGGCCATCGCCATGGGTTCCTGGTCTCTTAGGTCTTATCGCCAGCTGCTGGTCAGTGGATATTAGGTAGGCCTACTCTGTTTTTTCTATATAAGTCTTTATTATATAAGCAAAGTCTGGCCATTACACTATCAAGTTGGCAACAAAGTACAAACAGTACAAAGCACAGACTGAGCACAAAGCAACAAAAATAAGGAAAAAACAATAAAGAAAGAAAGAAAAGGGTCAGAGGTCTAATGAGAAATCAATATATGTATGTTTTGTAAATAAAGGCTTGTTTGGTTTTTATACATTTTAGTGCTTTCTTAAAATTTGTTAACTCTTTCATGAAGACTAAGAACAGTGGTCTGGCATAATCAATCTACATGTGTGGATACATTGTTTAGCCATAATAATCTGGCTATTGTACATCATTTCTCTTTTTTATCCTCTATTATAACTCCAAATTTAATATAATTATATTCCAATTTGGGATTTAAAGTCCTGTTCAGATATCCAATTTTGAAACGATACCCAAAAAGATCTTGTACAATTATAAGCAAAGAACAAATGTTCTAAAGTTTCAAGGGATATTAAGGTACTCTTGCAGCACAACATCAAATACCTGTACAAGAAGCGTATTATATAAGTATTTTTTAAAATATATTTACAAAGATGTATAAATAACTGAGTTCAAAGTTAAATAGCTTTGAAAAAGTTATTTATAGAGTTTGTTAAGTTAGCGTGGATCTGTTAAAACCTATTTTTAAAAGAAAATTGTATGTTGAGTGTGAAAGATTTTTGTACTCCATACACCGATGAAGACCGAGAGAAAGGGATCTTGAGTTCAAATTATTTTGTCAATCTGAAAAAAGGTATATAAAGAAAATAATCAGAAAAAAATGCAAAAAACCTCTGAATGTATGCAATTAGAGCTGTAATATTTCCTCATCTATCTATCTATCTATCTATCTATCTATCTATCTATCTATCTATCTATCTATCTATCTATCTATCTATCTACAGAGATATATAGTACATTTTCTAAGGTACTGCACTTGAGTACAATTCTGTGGTACTTGAACTTTACTTGAGCATTTCCATTTCATGCTACTACTACTGCTAATCTACTACATTTCAGAGGAAAATATTGTACTTTTTACTCCACTACAATCATTTGACACTCATAGTTCATAATTTCTTTGCAGATTCCTAATTGAGTATTTTTACACAGTAATAACCTGATATAAACTGTCCTTGTCCTATTCCATACACTTTGTCTTGTTCCAAATACACCAACGTCACTATATCAATCTTTACAAATATTATATGATCAGATCATAGCTTCTGATCAGATCCAAGCCCCCTTAAGTAATTTCATTTGGGATCTATTTTGAGTAGTAGGTTTAATAAGTCAAGTCACTATTTAGGCTTAACTGATCATTCAAAGGCAATATATTGGTATGTAAGAGAGGAACATCCAACTAATATTGTGAAGTTGTTGTTTTGGCTAATTTTCTTTTCTTTAAAGAAAGACAGTGGACAGTAGAGAGATGACAGGAAGTCAGAATAGAGAGAAGAGGGTGAATGACATGCAACCAAGGGTCCCTGGCTGGAATATAACCATTAGGATACCTGGACACCTGTTACCTCCACATTTAAGAGTAGGCTTAAGACTTTCCTCTTTGATAAAGCTTATAGTTAGGGCTGGCTTGGGTGAGTCCTGAACCATCCCTTAGTTAAGCTGCTATAGGCCTAGACTGCCGGGAGACTTCCCATGATGCAACTCTTTCCTCTCTCCTTCTCTCCCTCTCCATCTGTATGCATTTTTATCCCATTGCTGCATGTTACTAACTCAACATCTTCTCTCTCCCGTAGATCTGTGCTTTCTCGTTTCTCTCCTCTCTCCTTCTGTCACTTTCAGCAGGTTTCTACCTCCGGAGCTGCAGAGTCTGGATCTGTGGTTGTGGGCCACTTGCTGCCCCAGTGTGGCTGCTCGACAACTGCTACTAAAGTTGTTGTTATTGGCTCTGTTACTAATACTGTCATTATTCTTCCTATAGCTGTCATTCCCATTATTACTAATTCATTAATATTAACACTACAATTACTATTCTACTATATAAAAAAAAAATTGTGCCTATGCGATTCTGGAGAAATCCAATACCATGACAAATTCCATGATAAAGAGCGAATAACGACACAGCAAGTAATGTAACTGATGTTAGCTCGGTTGTGGGTTAGCAAACTGTCCCTACAGTTGCTGCTGCAAAGCTAACAGCCAGAGAGGACGAGACGTTTCCCAGAGCCAGCACAGCAGCTCCAGACAGCGATGCTCACAACGCTCCTGCTACTATAGCTAACATCACAACAACAGCATATCTTGGCAAACTAGAAAGTCAGCTGAATGTCCGTGGTTAAGTCATTTAACGTTACCTGACACGCAAATCATGGCTGGAATAGTGTTGTGTGGCTTGGTCTGAGCCACTTTGATAGTTTCCCATTTACAGAGCCAGGGCTGAGTACAAACACCAGAGTTTTTTCAGCGCTCACACTGAACAGCTAGCGGACCATGAAGAGATAATTGCTGAATTTGACAAAAAGATGTGTACTGGATTAGAATTGCATACCCCACCTTTAATTTTCCCCAGCAATACCATGAAAATCTATACATATGTTACACCATAAGATTACACACAAAAAACATAAAATTTTTCCAGTTTGATTTGACTTTTATTGAAGCTTACAGAGCACACATCAGATAAACCTGGGAAAACCCCACAAATAAATGAAACATAGTACCCTAGTGAATTTCAATGGCTATACCAAATCAAATATATGTTCTCGACCCTAGTACCGAGTGTAAGAAATTAAAACTCAGCTGAGCAAACTTTTCCTACCACAAAAAAATTGTATGTAGTTGACTGTAACGATAGTAATATAAATCCATATATTAATGCCAGTACCACAAAATTGAATATGCATAAGCAAATAAATACATAGTGCATTTAAGAATCATGGATAAAGTAAAAAATAATGCCAAGTCACCATATTATTAAAGTCAGAATGGAAGTACAGTTAAGCCCAAGGAGATTTTTAAACAGTGATGAAACAGAGATGAAATCTTGTAGAATCAAACCGAAAATGCGCTGTCTTAGCATGTTAGCATTCACTTGTTCTTGCCCGACACCATTACACCAAACTCCTGGATTGAGATTTCTTTGTTTATGTACTGTTGAAGCTGCCGATTTGTGATGTGCCCGAGACGCAATGCATCATCGATGGAGAACTTTTTCCCTGATTTTCTGTCATGAAGAACTGAGGATTCTCCTTTGGGGCCCTTGACCGTGATCTCCTCCCAGTCACACTCCTGGCTCTGTAGGTTGACGAACATCTTCCAGTCGATCAGCCCTTGTTTGTAGGCCTCCTCCGGTCGCATCTCTTTGCCTGTATCTGGGTCAATGACCACAATAGACCTACGGAGATGGCTCTCCCTCTGTTCCCTCTTAATTCTCACTGCTGCCAGGTTCTTTTGAAGCCTCTCGATCTCCTCATCCTTCTGGATAGTTATGCTTCTGAGCTCTGCTAGTTCCTTCTGTAGTGAATCAAGCCTCAACTCCAGGTTCTTTCCATCCTCCCTTGGCGCAGACTCAGTTATAAGCCGAGTCTCTTTGCTGGTGATCTCGATCTCAGACCGAAGCTTGCGGATCTCATTTTGCAGCCTCTGGTTTTCTTGCTGCAGGCGGCCACTTTCATCACGGATGTAGTCCAGTTCTTTAGAAGACTTGGTGTTAGAGAACTCCATATCAGAAAGCCTGGAAGTGAGGGTGGCCAACTCCTGGTCAAGTTCTCGCCTTCTCCTTTTTTCCTCTTCCAGAGTCCTCCTTAGGTTCTCAATCTCAATCTCTGCCTCTGGGTCCCTCTCAACTTGAACTTTCTCAGTGCGGACAACTCTTTCCTTCACATCCACCTTCTCCAGGGTGAGCTGCTGCTGGATGAGGACATTCAACTCTTTTTCAAGCAGAGTGCGTTTGTGCCTCTCTTCATCAAGCTGTAGTCTGAGGATGGAGTGTTCCTTCTCCTGTTGGGGATCCTGTTGCAGGACTACCTTCTGTTTGACAGTTACCTTCTCACGGTTCTCTTTGTCGTGGATCTCCAGCTCATTAAGTCTGACCCGAAGCCTTTGGATCTCCAATTCTGCATCGCGTCTTGCCCTGCGCTCACGCTCCAGTTCTTCCAGTTGCAGATCCAGGTCAGCCCTTTGTCTCTGCAGTTGATAGAGCTCCGTTTTCAGGCTCTCCCTTTGTTTCTGCTCATTGCTGATGTTTTGTGAGAAGGTGTCGCACTCTGACCTGAGGAGAGGATCTTCTTCCATCTTGACCACTTCTTGCTGTACAATCTTCTCGCGGACCTGAGACAGATCCATTTTCCTCAGTCTGATCTTCTCTTCTTGGGCTGACCGTTCTCTCTCAAGGTCGAGGCGTTTCTTTTGTTCATCAGCCAGTTTCCTTTTGAGAGTCTCGATTTCCTCCTTAGTCTTGGGGTCTTCTCTGTACTGCAGAACTTCATTGACTACCTCTTTAGTCTGCACTTGGGGTTTGGTGTCCCTCCATCTTTGAATTTCATTACGAAGTTGGCGGATTTCCATCTCAGATTTCTCAGTCTGGTGGGTTTTATCTACGATTTCATTGCGAAGTCTCTCCAGTTCTCTTTCAGTCTGCGGATCTGTCTTGTATTTGATTACTTCTTTGATGATCTCTTTAACCTCCACTTGAGGTCCTCTGTTCCTCAGCATGGTCAGCTCATCCTGCAGGGATCTAAGCTGGAGCTCTGCATCTTTATAGCGCCTCTGGTGCTCTACAAGTTCAAGCCGGAGATTGGCCACCTCATTCTCAGCCTTGGGGTCAGGGCGCACAATCTCCCGCACCTTCTCCTGAATAACAACCTTGGACTTATCCTCCTCTAGGCTGGTAATTTTCCTCTGGAGGTCAGCCTTTTCTCGCTGTGATGATCTTCGTTTGGCCTTCTCTTCTTCATACTGCCTCCTGAGGTTTTCTACCTCCCTTTCAAAGGCAACATCTTTCTCTACTTTCAGCACCTCCTTGATGGAGATCTTCTCCTCTGCCATTGCTTTCTCTTTCTCCATCCTTCGAAGCTTCTCCTGAAGAAATTTCAGTTCATCCTCCAGCTGCTTCCTGCCATCCATTTCCTTCTGCTTCCTGTCAAGGAGCACCCGGTACTCTGTTTCAAGTTGGGGATCATTCTGGACTTTGATCACCTCCTCTTCAGTGATCACCTCCTGTTCTTTGTTCTTCTCCTCAGCCAGGATTGTCACCTGCTTTTGTATCTGAACCAGCTCATTGTCTTTCATCAACTTCTGCCGTCTTAGCTCTTCCAGGTCCTCCCGAAGCTTGCGAATCTCTTCCTCCTGACCACGGTCTTTTTCTATACGCAGGACCTCCTTCACTGTGTACTGTTGTGCCCCTTCTTTGACCTCTGTCTCAAGGCCACGCAGCTTCAACTTTAGTACCTCAAGGTCATTCTCCAGGACACGAGTAGTGCGGCGCTCCTCTGAGAGTTTCTGCTGGACCTTATGGACTTCCTCATCCAGCTGGGGGTCAGGAACCTTTTTGATCAGTTCCTTCTTGACAATTGTGTCCTGGGGCTTCTGTCCTTCAAGGATATAGATGTCGGTTTGGATAATCTCAATTTCTTTCTCTAGCTGCTCCCTCCTCTGGATCTCATCTTCCAGCTGCTTCCTGATTCTCCAAGGCTCTTCTCCCGGGGCAGCATGGACTGACTTGACATTTGTAGACTGGATCATAGGGGTCTCAGGTTGCTATAGAAGGACAATTATTATTATTATTATTATTATTATTATTATTATTATTGTCATCATCATTATTATTATGTGAAAATATTTCACCTGGTTGAGAAGACCTTGGGCGAACTCTAGATTCTGCAGCCTTTGCTTGTTCACAGCATTCACCTCAGTAAACTTAGCCTCAATAGCAGCTTCCTGTAAAGATTGAAACACTGATTGATGTTGTGGAAAGCACATACAGTAAATCCTTAAGTTACTTCAGTGGTTCACAACCTTTTTGGCTCATGACCCTTTACATTCAACATGTAACTTAGATTGTTTAAATTGAGTAGTTTTTAGAAGCATGCAGAGGGGAAAACTATCTGGTAATTCACAAAAAAGAAGCAATGATTAGAGAAAAGTCTAGAAAAATGAAAGAGAATTTGTGTAACAGTATACTTTTATTTTCTTATTTTTAACCCTGTTAATCCTCTTGTGAACCCTCAGATTTATCCCACGATCCTTTGGGAGGTCCTGAAAACACTGAGTTACTACCTCTGCCATCAGCTACATCCAGTTTGATGATATGAAAAATTGTTGTTGAGGAATATATGAATTATATCTATTCCTAGTAATAGTTAAGCCTTCGTGTTGAATAAACATGAATATGTCTGTTTTTCATATATCTGTTCATATATCTGTTTTTTGCCTTAAAATAAAATTTGTGTGGCTGGAGCAAGTGGGAGCACCTCTTGTCTATCAATCCTGCACAATTCAATCAAGCACTTAGAACCTAAAAACTGCAGATAAAAAGTAAATATATCCACAAAAGAGGTGACACCCACTGAACACTAAGACTTGAATAAACTTTATTTTTACCTCTGCCAATAATATTCAGGATCAAAACTTGTGTCAGACTAGAAAGTGCCCCCCCAGAGCCACAAAAGGCTTTGCAACCTGGGTGGATAACCTATGTGTAATAATTATTTTAAAAGGTAGATATGTGACGGAGCCACCTGTTCATATTAAACTTTCAAATACTTGCTCATTTCACTACAGTCACCTACAGAAGATATATTGTTTCGACTGAATTGACACGTCATGAAAGCCTCACCTCTGCCTTGACTGTCAGTGCAGGTGATTCCAGTCTGCTCCTCTTGTATGTCTGAGGTACAAGTCCATCCTCGAGGTCAAGGATAGATCTGAACTTCTCAGTTTCATTCTCATAGTCCTACAAAGAAGAATCAGTAAACCAATAATCAAACCTTCATCTTATTGTATTTCTGCAAATTAAAAGGTAGATATGTGGTGGTAAAAAAATCAATGTAGAATATCATACTTTGACAGCTTGTTGGTAAAGCTGGGCATTTTTGGAGACGTTGTTCAAGTCAGACTCCTTTCTTGCAATATCAGAGAGCAAGTTCTGACAAAAACAGAGAAGTTGTTAAAAGCCTTTTTCTACAGCACCACTGACAGAATATTCCTCTACATCAGGAAATATGCAAAGTATGAATCGCCCTGTTGCTCATCACTCTCACCCTCTGATTCTTCAGCTTCGTCTCCACTTGTCTCATGTCATCAGTTTCACGGGGCTCGTAGTTTGGGACACGAGACAACCAGCTGTTCAAATTGTCATAATCATTGCGGTAATTGTTGTACGCCATCTTGGCTCTCTGCAAGCTTTGAGACCTGCAACACACAGTAAAAGAGATGATTATGCAGATCTTATGTGTAGGTCTATGTGATATGTGTTTTTGCAGTGTGTTGCTCAGAATTTCTTCCAATAATTGTTGATGCACAGATTTTAGTGAACGTCCCCTACTTGTCCTGACCCTCTCACCTGGTGTCGATCTGCCTGTTGAGGTTGTTGAAGCGCTTGTTGAGCTTCTTAACGTCCGCTTCCTGCCTCTCGATGTCGGGGCAGTGCTCTTGGAATTTGGTGGCCATGTTGTCACAGCTGCTTTTGGCCAAACGTAGGTTCTGCTCCGTCTCAGCGATAACTGACCTCTTGGACCTCAGGTCTGATGTAACATCCTGCCAGAGTAGCAAGGGAGACTAACTGAATATACACAGTAATATGTTCTTTAGGAAAGCATAATACAGACAAGTCAATGATAAAATGAGAATGAGAAATGTGGAGGCTTTATCCCTTTTAGAGTTTATCTCTTGCATCTAGCACTTGCTAAATGTTTGTGTGAGTGCAATAATTCCACTAATCTGATACCGTATATTTGGTGATAAAGACACCATCTTTTTACCTCTGTACGTAAGGAACATGGCTGGATTCATTTGTTAGGGGGCCCTGGAGCAAAATTGTTGTTTGGCCCCTATTGGCTCCCCACCTGTTGCCTGGCCCCAGGTTTTCTGTGTGTCAATGAATGGCAATTTGATTAAGCACAACTATATTTAAGAATATGCCCCACGAGAACAGTGGGGCAAACTAAAATGATTAAGTTCTTTTTTTTAAAAGATGATTTTGTTTGTCATTTTTGTCTTTATTTGCCATTGGTATGCCCCTTAAACATTCAGCTATCAGGACACCCAATGGTAATTAGATAGATGACACAGGGCCCCTCTAAAAGACAGGTTCACCTAATGCAGGATCCATCTCAGTTGATATTGTAACTTTGTGTTGCAACCAATTGACATGAAGCGGACCTGGGGCTTTTGGGTACCCTGGTGGTCTACAGCCCTGGGGCAGTTGCTCGCTTTGCCTGATTGGTAATCCAGCTTCGGTAAGAGATACTAATCCTGTAATAGTCATGCAGTTATTGAAAAACAAAGCATGATGTGAATGTAGAGTGCATGAGTTTTATAACCAGGCGTGTCAGGCTACTATAGTGTGGCCACTTACCAGCAACATATTAAGTATTGTTTATTCATGTGGGGAAATATGATCTTTAAGCAGAAATGATATGTTTGCACCACCTTTGTAAACCTTGGGGACCTGCTGATCAATACGTTGCTCCATAGCACTACTAGTGATCAACAACTCCACGGTGTACCTTTAGCGTTCCATTTACCAGTATTCCTTTTTTTTCAGTTAGAGTGAGATATCATTGTAATGCATGCCAAAGAATAAAAGAGCCATCTTACTGCAAGCTCCCGCTGCGTTTTCTCGAGTGAGGAGATGTCAGCTGGAGCAACCTCCTCCCTGGCCAGCTTGTTCTCATAGGTGGACAGGAAAGTTTTTCCATTTTGAAGGGAAGTCTCCAGCTGGTTGGAATTCTTCAGTCTAAAACAAAGGTAAGTGCAGTTAGTAGAAATGCATGTCATTCACCAAATTTGAATTACACACCTGATTTGAACCCATTTATAGCAGATATAAAAGCAATTCAGAAACAGAAAAACTCGAGGAATACTGCTCTCGCAACAACTACCACAGAAGATAAGATACTGAGATCGAGTCCCATACTTTTCCTGAGAGCACTGAAGTAGCTGCTCGATCTTGGTGTACTTCTTGTTGGCTTCATCCACTTTGTTGTGAAGTTGAGGAGCACTGGCACAACTTGGGTTTGAGACCAAGAAGCTCTTTGCTTCTTGCACTTTGGAGGACTTCTCTGGTTCAATCTTACTGACAGCACCAACAATGTCCTGAAGGGAGATGTCAGGGTTGGTGAGTTGTAAAATGCATACACACTCTCTCTCAGCTGTTGGAGCTAAACTGAGACATGTAGGGGTTGTGTGAAACAGCATTTAAATCCAACAACAGAACGAAGTGGAAATCATTACCCTCATATCCTGCAGGCGGTCAGCGCTGTCCTGCAGTGGCCTGTTCTGCTCCAGTGGTGGGCGCACTCGAGCATAAATGGCCTTCTCCTGTTTGTCCAGGTCACTGACGACCTTATCCAGACCGGCCATCAGCTGGCGGCATTGCTGCTCTTGCTTGTCTGAGGTCACACGCAATCACACACGACATGATGAGAGTGACAGCTCTGGTCGGCAGTAAAGCATGCTCAACAGGAATCTTTGTCTGACACCCAGTAGCCAATACTTCTGTTTCATGGCAAATTATTGCAAGATTTCATGCAAATCTGTCATAGCTGAATGACATCACTTTGAAAGTTTAGGAAGATGCTGTTAACACCTTTTAAAGCAAAGGCAGCGCACCATTTGCTTTTTATAATTTAAAGGATGTTTACTACAACTTGGGTCTTATTTCCGTCGTTTTCGTCATTTTGGTTATGATAGCATTCACATCCTTACAACAAACTTGAAAATGAGTGCACCTGAAATGTCGATAATAATTCCCTCATTGCGCAGGGAAGTGTGTACTGTACAGTAAGTACAGTAGTTCAAAGTTGAAGCAGGAAGTGGGTCTCTAACCTGTGACTGATGTTTAGAACAAACTGTTTGGGTAATCATTTTACTGTTCGCCTCAGTTTTTTCTTCCAAATAAGTGTGAGTAATCTGGAAGTTTGTTTCCAACCTCTCTGATCATGACAGCTTGTGTTTCTTGCCCCATCAGACCTTTTTTTAGTGATGTCACCGTGTTCCCAGATCTCAGCACTACAATATTATCAAAACCAACAGAAATGACGGCCAAACCTATGAAAATAAAATCCAAGTTCTATGATCTATGAAGTTCTATGAAATGCCAACACTACTTTATTCTCTTAACTTTGCAAACGTGTTTTTTTATGTTCCTGGCTATAACTGATTTGTAACATTTTGCTTGGATATTCACTTGAAAAGAACATTAAACATTTCGTTTTGCAAATGTTAGTCTATCATGCTCACTGATTCGACACGTGCTGAGCGGGGCTAAACTACTGGCCATGTTGAATTTTAAGACATTAGCTAACTGGGGTAGTTACCCACTGGGCCTGGTTGGCAATGCATAGTGTGCTTTAGTAGAATATTCCTATATTATCAAACAAAATTACAAATAATGTAATTACCACAAACCAACGGCCAAACAGTGAACCTGGGGCTTTAGCACCTGGGGATCTGGGGCCTGGGGCAGTGTCACACTTTGCCTGGGTGGTGATTCAGCCTTGTATAGCCAAGTTAGCCCTTGCTAGCTTGCTATATTAACTCAGCAGTACAATGTAATATGAAACAATATCAAATCCTGATTTGTAATTGTAATACACACAAAGCTGTATGAGGTCAAATTAGAGCAAGAAATAAATCAAGGTGCTTGAGTGTGCATGACAGGTTGCCTAAAAGCTGCAATACAGCAGAATTGGAAGTGTCCTGTACCTGTGCCAGTCCCAGTCTCCTTCTTCAGCTCATTGAAGCGTTTCAGCAGAATTCCCTTGCTGCTTGCCATCTTCTGCTTGACTGCCTTTTGTTGTCCGGCCAGGCTGCAAGCACACAATGTAACAAACTGTTACAGCTGCACCAGAATAAAATACAATGGAGTTTTTCATCCAGTGAATGTTGTATGTGTATATGTACACATGTATGTACATGTTCGTACACACTCACTTGTCAGAGATGGCCACTGCCTCGGGGTTGGTGGGGGGGATCATGAAGCAGACGGCTGGGGCAGTGAGTTTATGTCCAGCTGCATCCTTCACGTCCCATTTGGTCCCATTGTTACGGAGCAGAGTGTACCTCTCCCCACGCAAAATCTGCCCCTGTACACATCCAACAATTACAATCTGTCCCAACAAACACACAGCTTACATCAAAAAGTGGTTGACAGATTAATAATTGAATTTTAATATGAACTGCAGAATTAATTGAAAGAGGCAATCAGAGCTCTTGCTGCTCTGTGTAGGACTGTAGGAGTCAGTTATGAATTCATCATTTAAAGCATAATAAGGAAATAGAATTATTAATTGGTAAGTTACATTTTAATTCAAATTTTTTTACTTTAAAATGTGAGTTTTAGAATGCAAAATTGGAATTAAATTATATTAAATTTAAAACCATCAGTGAGGTCAAGAGACAACCTACACACGAAGAGCTTTGCTACACCTAAGCTGAAGAGCTCCATAGGCTCTTTGAAGTACAGACTTCTTCAAATCCCCTGTGTTTTGATCCCCAGGGGTTTTAAATAAGATCCTCAGAGTCTTAGCCTGGGCCTCTTCTGAAGGGATTTGAATACATTACACCACAAAAGCCGTAAGTTACAGGCCTGGTATTTAGAAAAAGCAGAGCAAAGGGAGAGTGCTTATGAGCATAAAATAGTGATTTGATTGCAGATCTTAAACCTGTTAACCAGACAAACGGTTACCCCTGTGCTGTTGCACTGAGACGTCGATCAAATAACTATTTTAAGATTGTGAAGTCATCTGACCAAATAAAGATAAACACAGGTTACTGACAACCCGTGTATCAAGCGATTGTCTCTATCAATATTTCAAATGAGTGATCACAGAGAGGCTTAGAGATGACAGAAGGATGTCTTCTCATCTTCACTGCCACAAAGTCCTGCAAGCCTGTCTTGGCAGGTTTATGGTATCATTTTTCAAACACTCCATTTTGCCCACACTCAAGCAATCATTTTCAGATTCATCCACTCTGGAGACCATCTTCAAAAAGCTCAGTTTGGGGTGGGAAAAATGCTGGCTTAATGTGGACGAAGGGCCAAAACAGAGAGAAACACATGGGTTTACTGACACGGCAGCGGCGGATGGCTGCCCACCACTGAGTATGGTTCTGCTCGAGGTTTCTGCCTCTTAAAAGGAAGTTTTTCCTTGCCACTGTGGCCAAATGCTTGCTCATGGTGGAATTTGTTGGGTCTCTGTAAATAATATTATAAAGAGTACGGTCTAGACCTGCTCTACAGGAAAAGTGCAATGAGATAACTTCTGTTATGTAATTGGTGCTATATAAATAAAATTGAATTGAAAAATTTTCAGATTTAGCTGTTTTAGTGCAGTAGACTTGTTAAATGTTAATAAATCTGAAAAAAAGTAAAGATTTTCTTAAAAACTGTAACCTAACTAGCAATCTTACAACAATCCATTAATTAATATTTCCCTAAAAAAACTGAAAACAATATAAGTTGTTATGGGTGTTGCTTTGAATTTTCACGTGCTCTGGACGCTGCACAAAGGAGTTAAATGTCACTTCCTGTGTCCGCTATGTGGCGCTAGAGAAAACCCACTAATTATACGTTACGTTCCTGTATATCAAGTGTAGATAACACCCTGAAAATGTCTTCTTACCAGTAGGTGGCGCAATGACTACAACTCCTAATTGGCATGTAAATATCCTCAGGCCGGGACTCTTATTAAACATGTGAAATTTGTGGCAGATTGGACAATGTACTCTCAAGTTACAACAACTTCCTGTTTCATGTTGCCACAGCAACGGCGTTTTATGAAAACTGAAAAGTCTCATAATGAAGCATCATCAAGGTCTTGAGGCTTTTCTGTCCAAATTTGAGGTGGATCTGGTCAACCTTCTAGGAAGTGTACGTCAAAGTATAAAACATGTCATTTCCTGTTGCCAGTCGGTGGCGCTATGACTGACTAAATATTGGCCTGTAGATGTCTTCAGGGCGGGACTCTTATCAAATGTGAACTTTGGGGCTTTGGGGTTTAATGGTGAAACATTGAAATTCAATGCCACGCCACAGACACGGTGTTCAACGAAAACTCACACTTAGCACAACTTTTCTTCGCGAAGGTCTTTAGATTGCACTGCGAAAATTTGAAGTCGATCCGATTAATTCTCTAGGAGAAGTTTGTTAAACTACCAAGCCTGTAAATTACAAAAAATGAGCACTAAATTCAAAATGTCCGACTTCCTGTTGGGTTTAGGGCATGGATCCAAGAGAGGTTTTTACGTCTGGACATGATACATGTGCCTCCCAAATTTCGTACATTTACGTGAAACGCGCTGCAGGGGCTGCTCTGTAGGGGCGCTAGCGATCCATTTTGCCACACCCATGCGCAAGACCCATATCAGACATAATTTTCACCACTGAATTTTGTGCAAAGTTTCGGTAGTTTTCAAGCACCTTTAGCCCCTCAAAAATGCGACAAATTTGGATAAATAATAATAATAATAATTCCTTGCATTACAATACCCTTAACCTTAGACATTTTCCATCTTATCGATCTACTGCACAAAGCTTGAAAACACTTTTAATCTATCAGGATTCATATTAAAATCTTTACATCTCACCTTTGTCTGCACTAAAGCTACACTGCATTGCACAACAAAAAACAATATTTTCCCTGCAGACATTCTGACATGTGACAGTACGAAAAGCACAGGTGTAAATAATCAAATGAATGACGGCTGAATTCCATTTAGCTGCTTCAGTTTCAGGCTCCTGGTATTGTTCATGCTGGTTCACTGTCACAGCTTACTGGGACACTTGAATAGAACAGAGACATTGTTAATGTTGTTAGTAACACCTGTGCTTTTCCTATGGTGACAAGTCAGCATGTCTGCGTGAAAAAGACCTATTCAATTCTAAAATTTAAAACTGCAATTCATAGGCTTTTTTTTTTTTTAAATGATTGAGTTACATGGAGAGAAAAATAAGATCAAGACTAAGCCTATGTTTCATAATGACTTCTACATTTTGAAGGTGCTACTTGAAAAATCTACATTTGAGGTTCTCTGTCGGGCTGTGATAGCCAGCAGTACTATATAATTTTTCCAAAACAAAACTAATTCAGATCTAACCAGTTGAACTAGCTGAATGTAGCTGTGATTCTTGTATCATGCTTTTGATGGTAATTGGATTTTGATTAAATGAAATGAATTTGATCAATGAAATAAGTTTTACTAGAGCACACTGAAGATTTGATCAAAAAATGAAGTGAATCTAAATCTGAATTCAGTTTTAGCAGCTGTTAAACTGTGCTTCACTACTCTATGACTAACCTAATCTTAGTTTAACTTGCAAAACCCCATTAGTGTCCTATGATATTCTAGTTTAATATAAAACACTATAAACACTTTCAGGCTTTTCCACCTTGACAAGAATCAAGCTTCCAGGGAAGCACTGACGACCTGAATATAGGGTTCTTGGTTTCAAGAAATGTCAAGTAATGGCAGCTACACTCCAAAGCTTCCATTAGCTTTCAACAACACACTACATACCTCATCTGTGTCAAACTCGCACAGAGCCTCAATGGGCAGCAGCTTCTGGGGGGTTTCCCGGCGGTACTTCAGAGGCAAAACCTGCAGGCTGCGCTTCTGAAGAGCCTTGACCCGTTCGTCAAAGTGGTCCATGGCCTTGGCTTGGTCCTGCACACACACACACACACGTTTATATTCTCCATTGCTGTAGAGGGAGTCAGTGGTACTGTCAGTTAGAGATGTATCCATGTTCAGATAAGGAAATGCTCACATCCATCTCCCTGATCAGACCCTCCATCTGATACACATCTTTGAACTCTGGGTTGTATTTCTGGTTGAGCTCTGTATCCAGCCGCTTCAGCAGGTCCTGAGTGTCACGCGCCTCCTTGTGGTACTGGACACACACACAGACACTGATGAGCTTTGCCTGTTTAAATTTGTGTGTGTTTGAATATTCAGTGTAAATTTCTGTGAGTGCTTATCTGTCCTCTGAGTCTAACCTTGTGGTACTCATCCATGTGTTTCAGGTGGTTTTCCTCACAGATGAGCAGGTTCAGGTACTCCTTCCAGTCAGCATGGACTGCCTCCATATGAGCCTGACAAACAACAATGTATGTGGGCATTTGATTAGTAAAAATTAAATGAAGTAATTTCATATTTAAAGCAAATGTAAAACAAGTTTACCAAAGTATTGTACAATTTTCAAGGCAAAGTTAAAAATCAACTGTGTAAGAACGAGCAACACAGATACAGGACACACACGCTGGTGATGCCGGCCCAAAAGTTAAAAATTGCCTTTGAGGCTGGACGTATAGGTTTCACTTGTGCGGGCACTTCAAATATTAAGAAGGGCTTTTCAACACTCCATCTTGGATCAAAGGCTTGATCCATTTTTAGCCTAAACCAGGGGTTTAGGCTAAAAATGTTTAGTCCCCCCCACCCAAATGAATGGATAGAGGAGAGTGTCAGTGTTCCAGGATGTAAGAACCATGTTGATGAGACAGTCTGAGTCTTCGTAATGTCAAAAAATGATTGATATTGCAGCATGACAAAGCCTCACGTCTCTCCCTCCGCCTGACAACTCTCCAGCCCACAAATGACTTTTTGGTCTTTGGAGGTCAAAAAGCTCAAGATAGCATACCAGCCATCCATTGTCTGATTACAACAGTCATTTAGGATCTTTGAAGTGTCATCAGCATAGCAGTGAGAGAAAATGTTTTTATGAACGATTAGTTCAAGAATTCATCTGAATGGAGTAGATGGATGAGCCAGTACCTCAATAACATTCTTCCCTGGATGCTCGGAGGCAACCAGCTTCTCTCCATCGTCATTCAGCTTGGTGACTGTCGCCTCTTTGGACTCCAGACATTTACTGATGAAGTTCTGTTGGGGCGAGACAGATGTGCTGAGTAAACTGGTTATCATATTGTATTTATTGGTTAGTGTCCATCCTTGTGTGCACTGATGCTCATTTTATATATGCAGCTTGTGTGTCCGTCCCTCTGTTACCTCATACTGCCTCTGGCGGGCAGGGTAGTCCAGGTTGGTGTCGCTCCAGTCATAGTTGATCCTCTCCTCGGCCTGCTGGTCCATCCAGTACAGCTCATTGGTGCAGCGCTGCATGTAGTCCCGCAGGCTCAGCAGGTTGCGCTGACGAGCGCTGGAACTGGCCTAACCGAGGAAAAGAAAAACTTAGAGCTACAACCAGTAGATTTTCAAACAAGATGACTTGATGGCTTGGATTTGCTGGAAGCTAGTGTGCTAAACTAACAAAATTTATTTGAGAAAAGTATATTTTTATGTAAATATTTAACAACATTAAGTAGTGCTAATCTGCTGAACTTTTATGTAAATAAAACAGTTTATTCAAAGCAAAAGTAACCCATTTACGGTGAATTTAACAGTTTTTTAAGGGATTTAAAAACTGGACATTGTCGCATTAAAGCCCTGGGTGTATGTGATTATATCATTTTTCAAATGATTCTAATGGCACACGTTTTTGCTTGTAGAAAAATGAGACTGGTGTCTATGTGTTGACTTTAGCCCATGTATCTGTTCCACCTTTACATTGCTATCTGCCAGTGTCTTTTTTCGATACTACCACATATTAGCTTTAAGTAATTATCTTTCCCATGCAGTGCTACAGAGTTCAATACAGTATTTTATTTTTAAGTTGAAGGATAAGGTTGGCATTATTCTATTTTTTAAACAAATCTAAAAAAAGACCAAAACCAACAGCACACCTCACAAATATATCGTCTTAAAAAAAAGGGCTCAGAAATGTCCTAAAAACAGCTGTTCACTGTAGTTTTTAACAAACGTTACTCAAACAGGAGGAAATGGGGACTATTTTCAGCGGCGGATGAATCCACATTTGGTGTTCTAGTGAGTATTTAGGGCAGCAGGACGGTGTGTGTGGGACTGAGTCAGAATAAACTACAGTGTGTGTGTTCATGGTGATGGAGGAACATGTCACCCAGTGCAGCAGAGCGGCTCACTGATGTGTTTTAATAGTTTCTGGACAACAGTGGAGGAAGAAGCTCCATCAGCTGTGATACACACACAACACCTGTTAGTAGGAGACATTAATTGTTGGTTTGGCTCTGCACATGGGATTTGTTGAGAAGAAGAAAAATATAGAACATAACCAGCCTTATCCTTTAGCGTTTTGAACAAATGTAATGCAGATTTTACTTAAAAGACAAAACTCTGACGACAGAGGTGTGTGCTCATTATGATAAGGTTACCTTATCATAAAGGCTAAAAGCAGGCTGGTGATGAGAGATGGAACAGGTCTCTGTATATGACCAACAGTCACAGGCTATGCTGATTTGAATGACACACACGCATACAAATGGACCGATATATAAAAAAATATAAAGACACAAAGTACACACCCATGGGCTTAGAGAGTGAATGTGTGTGGGTTTATTACCAGCAGTTTGTTGTACTTCATCTGGAGGCTACTGACGTATTCCTGAAGAAACATGGAGAGTAAGAACAAGACAAACAAGACGAGGGTCATGTGAGTCATTTGCAAACAGAGAACTTTTGCATTTTGCACACCACTGTTAAAAAATAGGGTCATGTTAAGTACAATTGTGCAAGCTTTAAATTATAATAAACAATTGTGTTAATTTTGTGACTCAGTTTGAAATAATTAAAACATAATATCCAATTCAAACAATAGTTTGAAATGAACTAACAGTTTCATGATTATTACTACTCATGAAACTCAAACCATTTTTGGTCACTATTAATTACCAAAACTGATCAATCGTCATGTCATTCAGTTCTTCTTTTGGTTTTCTGTTTGTACCTTGTCTCCGCTGGTGGAGATGTGAGGAGCCAGGGCCTCCACCTCGCTGTGGAAGATGTTGTGTTCCTCCACCTCATTCTCCACAGACGGCAGGTCCTGGCCAAAGCCCTTGTTGTTCAGGTTGTCCTGGGCAGGGAGACAAAACAGTACACTTTAGTCCACTCCACCACATGTTGACAGACTGGACCTAACTTGGTCTGGCTACTACTGAAATTAACTTCTGTCTATAATACTGTTGAAATTTAGGATCATTTAAAAACCAAAGAAGAAAAGCTAATAAACCATCCATATTATCTTCATTATATACTCAAAATAGATGTCGTGAAAAATACAAAGACAGACGGAGAGCAAAATATTAGGTTAAAGTGTTGCACTTCTTAGTTTTGTTACATACTTCGTGAATTGCCGATGAGCATGGCAGTGACTTTGGACCTGATCTGGACTCGTACCTGTTCTTGTAAATTACTCTGGTCTCAAGATGGTCTTAACTACTGTACAAGACTGTGGGTGTATGAGAGAGCGTGTGCAACAAGGTCGCAAAAAATTTGATAAATTCTGTGAAAACACATTAGGAAAATACTTGACTTAACAAGATATATCAAGATGTATCCAATTTGCTTGTGTAAGGGTGATCTTTATGGAAGCTCACAGAGGTGTACTTCAGGTCCACAGGGGCACCCTGTGTGTGCGTACAGATAGTACAGATATACTTCCTACCAGTTTCTCATCCATCATGTTGCCCCAGTTGATGCTGGGCATGCCCTCAGTGCGGATCAGGTGGTAGATACGGTCATGGTCCTCTCTCAGCTTCATCACTCTCTCACGCAGCTGCCTCATGCTGAACACACACACACACACACACACACACACACACAGATATTATAGAATGTTGTGGCTTTTATTCGGTAACACTTAACAACGTTAAGTAATGTTCATTAAATTCAGCATGGCAAGATAACACAGCTTCTGTGTGTACAGATATTTAAGATATGTCTTTCTGAACGTATTCTGTCTAAAAGAACTATGGCTCAGCATTAGGTACATTTCCACAGCATTTAGTACAACAACAGAGCGATGTCATACTCACTACACTCCTGCTTTCACTTACACCGGGAGTCCACCGGGCACGGCTCTGTAACGTCACGCCTGCAGCTTTATACCCCACCGGAGCGTTTCAGAAGTGTTTTATTTTGAAAATTGACTGGATTCTCTATGCCGTTTCTGTGTCTGACTTTCTGCCCGGGTCATCTGCTCTGTGCAGTTTGATGTCACAAATAGATTTGCTGTGTTTCACCACGGAACAGAGCTGAGAGCTGCTTCTGGGATGCTCTGCGGCGCATCTGGTAGAATCACAAGCATGGGCTAGAATGGCCGTGCTGTAGCCGTAACGCGACGCAGCTGTGCCCGGTGGAATCCCAGCTTTACTCTATCAACACAAATAGTGTTTTCATTCACTAATTACTGTCACTTCTCAACTAGTGGTTTATTTACCTCAGTGGCCTTAATTTCTAATTTCCCCTGTTCCCCAGTTAATGCAAACTCAACACTTCCTCCATTCTCTTCAGTATAATGTACATTTACACAGCACTAATTCCATCAGACAAAAACTTTGTCTTTTTACCTGAATGATGTTAAGCTACCATGAATGAACAACACTCAACACTTCCTCCTGAATTTTCACATTATAACATTGCACCCTTCCCTTTATAGGTAGTCTTTTAATGGGAAAGAAAGTGTTTTGTGTTTTGAGTAAACATACGGCAAAATAGAAGTGATTAGAAATAATTAGTAACAGTATTTCTGTTAGAGACAATCAACTGAGAGCAGCAGAGTGGTGATGGAATTAGTGTTGTGGAAATTATACTGAATTTATCAACAGGTAAACACGGAGGAAGTTATGAATTTGAATTTGGAAACAGGAAAATTAGGAATAAAGGTTTGTCTCTTATACAACTGTCTCTTATACCTGCTCCAAATAAAGGCCTGCTTCTCTCTGCCACTGAGGTATGTATAGACAGTATACATTTACCAAATAATATCTACCCTGTTGTGTGCATACATGACTTGTACTTGGTATTGTAGTTTCGATATTTTCTTAATGTCACATAGCACAGTATAGCCTCAATGTAAATGGTAAATGGACTGTACTTATATAGCGCCTTTCTAGTCTTTCTGACTACTAAGCTACAAATCACATTCACCCCATTCACACACATTCACACACCGATGGCAGAACTGCTCATCAAAGTAACTAAACATTCACACATTCACACACCAAGGACACTTCAACATGTGGGCTGATCGAACCGCCGACCTTCCGATTGGTGGACGACCCACTCTACCACTAAGCCACAGTCGCCCTCAAGAAGCCCAGGAGCTGAGTACTACTCACTCCTGTTCTATCATCTCAGCCTGTGGATGCTGGAGGCGTTTGGCGTTGGCGGCGTCCTCATCCAGGACGGTGAGCAATTCCAGTGAGTTGAGGATTCTCTTGTTGGTGTCATCCTGATACAGCGCCTGCTTCCCCTCATTGATCTTACTCACATCCTGCAGAAAAAACACATTGGTTGTAAGAAAGATGGACACTATTTAATGTCAAAGTAAACACAAACAGCAGCAGAATAAACACCAGGTGAAGGTGAAGTACATTTTCTTTGTCTGAAGTTGCATTCTTCCCTCCTTTTTAGCCACTGTCAAAAATATAAAAGGTTATTTTCATGATGTTGTGTGTTGAACATTGTACGGAACTAAGAGCCGCTGGAATTGTGTTTCTTTTGTTGTCACAGTGAAACAGAAGTTAGAGCGGCTTCAGTAATGTGACGTGTTTCAGAGTCAAAAGGAATATCCCACATATTCACAGGGTTTAAATCAAATCCTTAGAAAATCCTGGGAAAACAGCGTGATACGGAGCTGTTAGCCTCCGCACACACCTACTTCACCCGTGTTGTTGGATCAGGAGGAAGAGGATACGGGCTAAATGGATACATTAGACCTCAACCACATTCTTTGGAATTGTGAACTAAGTTTTGGCTGAAGTCCAAACACACAACTCTTAGATATTGCTCTGCTAGCTACCCAACCAGCTAACAGTCCAGTGCGGTTTTACATGATGGCCGGGGCTAGCCACTCACTACACTGTAATTTATTTATTAAGTCGTGGCTCATCGTTTTGTGTTCATCACCATTACAGCATCTGCTTGCTGCAGTTTTGATTATTAAATTTATGAGTGATCTGATCCAATCTAATGTCTGGTGTCTTCTCTAAAAACACAAATGTTGGTTTTCAGATGCAATATATTTACAATGCCCATTATACCTTATACAATAGGTAGGATTTGCAGTTAGAAAGTCAAACTCTGTAGTCTGCATTATTCAATAAAGAAAATGAAGACGGACACTAAAACAAAGTTGAAACATGGTGTTTAAAGTCTGGCAAAATAAACCCTGATGATGTCATCAGAATTAGAATGGTGCGGGCTTGGAGACTACGAACAGAAAGCCTGCATTACAAACTATGGGTGTATAGGTTGAGAGACGTGGCTGTTTACTAGGCAGGGAAGGTCTACAGTAATGAAAGGGTCTAATGAAAGACACTCGTGTTGCATTATTGCATTATGGGAAGTGTAGGATCCAGTGTGTTTGGATCCTGACCCGTGCTAGGGACTAAAAGTCAGGACTTTTTGTGCTGCTGCTTCAATTCTTTTTTAAAAAATCTTTAAAGTCTTCCAACTTTATGGAAGTACAATACTAAATCGCAGCAGTACCTTTTTTTATAAATGAAGGAATGTTATAGAGACAAAACCAACATGAGCCTTTAAAATGAAACCGACAGTAATTTAATTGTATTTCATCACAACTTGCAAACGACAGGGCCATGTTCTCTTCTAACTGACAAGTATGAATATCTAATATCTAATGAATAAATCTTGTGCAGGTTATTTACTCCAATAAAACACATGACATAAAAGAGCATTACACCAATGTATTATAATGGTGGCCTGTCAGTCTCACAATTATTGTTTTAATCAGATTTTACTGTTTGGAATGGGAGGAGTCACCCTTAATTCAAGGTACTCATGCTGGTATTTGCAAAAGTGCATTTACTAAATATTTGAGACATGAATTTATAGTTTATATCAGAGTTGAAGCTCCTTTTTATATTACACTACAGCACTGGTTTAACTCAGATCATTTCCCTTCTTACGAGGCAGAGTGGTCATTCTATCATCTAAAATAGGTGAAGCCCAAAAGAATATTGTCATTTTTAATTTAACTGGCAAATGATCTGTGTATTTGGAGACTTTGGCATCAGATTGTACCTTGTTGAGGTTCTGCTCAACGTCGTAGATGTTCTTCTCCACTTTATCAGCATTCTTCTGCAGCTTCTCGATCAGAGCGCTCAGTTCTGTGGATGGAGCACTGGAAGGCAAACGCAGAGAGCTGAAATGTTATATCCACAAGTTATCACCTTAATTATCATCAGATATTAATACTGTAACTTTTAATGTCACTGTGTGTCACAGCAACAGTTACTGTATTTAATGATGTGAACGTCTATGCAAACATGTCAATCAAAACGTCAGTGTTAACACAGAATACCAATTAACATCACAGAGGTCTTTATTCACTTCATTAGAGGTGGAGCTTGAGTGGTCAGCTGGGACTTTTGTATACTGCATGCATCATCCTTACATTCAATCGTACTGACTGGCACCACATACTAATGCTGAAACAATTACAATTAATTCATTAGTTGAAAATTAATTGACAACAATTTAAATAATCAAGCAAAAATGCAAACGATTGTCTGGTTCCAGCTTCTCAAGTGTGAGGATTTTCTACGTTTTATATTATTGCGAGCTGAATCATTGGGTTTTTGGACTTTTGGTTGAACAAAACAAGCATGGGGTCATTTAAATCAAAAGGTTGTATCCCCTTGGGAGCAATTCATTTCATGGCAATCTGCCATTTACATTATGAGATAGTTTGTGCTCAAGATGACATTTTGGCGCTGGAGCAGAGGAAATAGAGGACCCAGAATGGAAAGGGTTCACCCTCTGGGGAGTATGAATGTGCTCAGGTCATGTGATCACATCATTAATCCTCTGAGGACCATGAATATCCACTGGAGATGTCCCAAGCCAATCCTAATGATCGGTATCAGGGCTGATCCAGGCGTGTTTTAAAAGGGTCGGTATCGGCTAAAATAAAGCCGAACAAAATCGGATCCTTTCTTTCCTGAACTCTACTGTGTTTGTCCACCTCAGCGTGCTAGTGTTGCAGCGCTGCTGCCCTAATGACAGCCGGCTCTACGGTGCGACCACTCCGCTGCAAATGCGAGTGTGCAAAGGTGAAAAAAAAGAAGAGAGATTTGTGTAGGCTAGCAGTTTCTCGCTTTCAGACGGTGCTAACTGTCGCTTTCCATGGTTAAAATGACAAACTTCTCCAGCAGCAGGTCATATCAGCTGTTGCTAATTAATGTTAATTCTGTGAGTAACTTGATGACAAAACAAAATGAAACGTGTCAGTTGTCTGGTTAAAGTGATCTCGGCAGCTGTGTCTGTACTCTGCCAAAGATCTTTGGTGAGGGAAGAAGCTCCACTCTGTAACGCCACTGTACAATCAGCGCTTCTGTAGTTACAACAGTCGCATTCTCCAGTTAAACTTTCATTCGTATCATATGAAGAATTTAAGCTTCTAAACTTCATATTTTTGAACCAGGACCTTCAGTATTTGGATCAAATAGTTTGTGGAAAATGAGGTGTGTCAGATTAAGTAGGCTACAGCTGTTATTTCAATGTGTCAGATAGATATTTAATCAATTATTTAGAATAAATACTTCATATTTATATTAATATCTAGTTAAATATAAGTATCACATCAGACTCGGTATCGGCAGATACCCGTTGTTAAAGTACCCGGACCGGGATGATGGGAACATCGCTAGTATTCACAGCTAATTTCACGGCAATCTGGACAGCAGTTTGCAAGATGTTGGATGGACTGACCAAACTGACCGACATACTGCATATTGCAACTGTGGGGTAAAATGCCTTCCCTGATTTCTATTATCTACTGTATATTAGGTCTGTTTCAGGAAAAAACCCACCGTACTTCTGCTTTGTATTTGTTCCAAATGACTCAAAGCAAACGGAGTCTCAACTACACTGTGATATGTACTGTACACATCTTCACACATCAATTTTAAAAATTCTAGGTGGTATTTGCATCGTGCCTCCCTCTCTCCCACCCCCCCCCCTTTTCCCAAAACCTCTCTCTCTCTCTCTCTCTCTCTCTCTCTCTCGCCCACCATTGAGTCTGGTTCTGCTCGAGGTTTCTGCCTCTTAAAGGAAGTTTTTCCTTGCCACTGTGGCCAAGTGCTTGCTCGTGGTGGGATTTGTTGGGTCTCTGTAATTAATATTATAAAGAGTACGGTCTAGACCTGCTCTGTAGGAAAAGTGCAATGAGATAACGTCTGTTATGAATTGGCGCTATATAAATAACAATTGAACTGAATCTACTGTACCTCCAGTTTTATAGCTATGAGCTAGTTTTATAGCTATTAATGACTTGATGAGCCATAAACTGACTGCTTCTATTCAACACTTTATTTCATGTGGGATCTTCATACCAAGATGATAACTCACAGCCTTTTCCTAAGAATCATAATACACACCAGTGCCAGAATTGATTCTGACTGACTGGATGAAAATGAATCAGAATCAGAATCAGCTTTATTGCCAAGTAGGTTTACACATTCAAGGAACTGATTTGGTATTTTGGGGCAAAACAATAAACATATAGTAGAAACATAAAATATAAAGTTGATAATAAGATATTAAAGAATATTATAAGAAAAAAACATATAAGAAAAGAATAAAGAATATGTACAATATGACTGTTATTCAAAAAGGGAAGATTGTGCAATGCTTGCTCTGTTACTTGATTCCAGCTATCGGTTGTACTTTACTATGAACCAAGTTAGCACTAGCATTAGCCCTGATCGAGCCGAACTCCATTCACAAAACAAGCATTTTAAAAGTTGTTTCCTTGCTGTCGTCCTCACAGACCTGACAAAGCAACCTTTTACAAATTGGCATCACGATGTAGTTATTTCAGCATCCTTTTGAACCATTTATTGCAATTTTATTTTTTACCACACATGCAGCTGGTAGCTGGAAGCCAGCTAAGCTGCATAGTTTTGACTGGGCTGTGAAGCTAGCGCTAATGGGAGAGAGGACTTCCTGTGATTTCTCATAAAATAAAAGCAGTTTTATTGCATCCCTCGCCTAAACCAAACGGTGTATTTCCAGTAGGTGAGAATGCGTCTGACACACAAAAATAAAAATGAAAAGTCCCTGTTTAGTGTTATGTAACGTTACTAGCTTACGGCGTCTTCTCCTCTTCACAGCACAGTTGTCCAGACAGTGAAAAGCTAACTTAGCTAGTTAGCAGCTGAGCTAAAGTTACGAGTCATTGTGATTTCATCTGATTGCTCTGATTCCAGCTCTGCAGCTCCAAAACGTATTTGGGAGACCTCCAGTTTTATGCTATTTTAATTGACTTTAGCCGTAGCAGACACGGTAGCTGCTAACCAGCTAGCTTCAACTCTGCTGTGAAGAGTACAAGAAAACGCTGAAATAACAAACAGGGACTGTGGCACAAACACAACACACAGCCTTTCCGTAACTAATATACTGCAACCTGAGCTTATCTGGACACTTTATGGCTGACTAAAGTGACACAACTACCCCTCACACACCTGGAAAGACTCACGTTCACAACAACCCAGCTACACTCTGTCACACACACACACACACACACACACACACACACACACACACACACACACACACACACACACACACACACACACACACACACAGGCTACTCACAGGTCACCTTTCTTAAAGGGGAAGGCTCGGCCGGTAGCACACAGGTGCAGCTGGGCGTGTTAACCAGAGGTTAACCATTACTTAAGCAAAAGGACTAACACCAACCCCACTGTGAAAATACTCCACTACAAGTAAAAGTTCTGCATTCTAAACCGTACTGAAGGTAAAAGTGTGGAAGTTTTATAGCAACATTGACTTAAAGTACTCACTGTGCAGTAAAATGGTCCCTGTCAGTGTTTTATTATATCTGATGATTCTGGATTCATATTCCTGCTGCATGTATGTGTGTGTTGCATTTACTGCTGTAGATGTTTACGGTCGAGCTCATTTTAAGTGCATTATATACTGTTGGGTAGTTTCATCTACAGCAATGACTCTACAAGACCATCATATTTGCACTATTTGAGAATTTACGGTATATTATTTTAGAGATGTGTATATTGACATATATATCATATGTCACAGTATATATTAGCCTAAAAATATCAGCTATCATTAAGCCATATCGCCCAGGCCTAACTGTACACGGACCGATCATGCATAATGTCGTGCGTAGCCAACCCCCCAAAGGTCCATTCTGAGCCAGGAAAACCCGGCACAGAGCAAGAAGTCCATAATAAGTCTATGTCTGTCAATTCAAATCCACCATCCATGTCCTCACACACATGCACATTCACACCCATTCACCATTTGTATGCAAGTTACATAACATCTGCTGAATGCACACTGGACACGGACTTTAATTTCAAAGCCCCTGCTGGTTTTGAAATGAAACAATGTCAGAACAAGTTTGAAAAGTTTGAAGCAGCTTGCAGTATGACTGTCGAGGCCCACCCAGATGAAAACCACCCTGGGGGTTCTGTCAACACAAGCAGCAAACCCGTACAGTTCTCTTTTCTCACTGAAAGCTTCAAACCAACAGGTCCTTCTGTAAGCACACTCCTTTATAGACTGCATGTCTCCTAAATCACATGTATTTGGATTGCTACTATAAGACAAAGGAGGACAAAAACACCATCAGCTGGTTGTTAAATGCAAGGCATACACACAGCTGCCAACACTATTTCCTTGCATGCTTTGAAATGATTAAAGGCACTGCTTTGTACTGAACATGTGTAGGAAAATCCTTGGTTTTCTAAAATTCACAACAGATGAAAACTAACCCTGCCGTGGTCTTTTGAGTGTTTAGCAGCCCCACTGACTGTGAATAGCCTTATATTAGATAACTAGAAACAGTTATTTGTCTCGATTCCCAGAATACTGCTTTTTAATCTTAAATCAAGAGTCTAAAAACAATGCTACAATAATTCTACCTGCTCTACAATGTATTCTGTGCTCCAGACATGTAGTCAATAGTTTGCAGGGAGGCTCACTGGTTCTAAATCAATGTTGTGAGCATGGTTGTGTTGGTTCTGGGAAGCAACTGGCACTGGAGCGTTAGCTTGAGAAACACAACACAGACGTTTCCAAAGGGAGAGGGTCAAATTAGAACCAGAAAGCTCGGGCGCTAAGTCACAGAGGGTTTGGAGGGCTGCTGCTGTCAGTGCGCGTCACAGCAAACCAGAGCCCCGCTCTGTCTCAGCGGCCTGTACCCAGCAGGCCGTGCAGTAATCCATCCACGTCTAGATATGAAGAGGAAACATATTCCCAAACACACAGTAGCTCCTTGCTGCCTGTCTTATACTTTCTCTTACCCGACTTTCTATAAAGAGATTTCAAGTTTAAAACTTTGTAACAGGCTTAAACTAGCATTTCACCTTATTATTGTCTGGATGCAAAGGAAGGCCCTAACCCCCAGCTCCAAGGCTGTGGTGATCCAGCCATCGTGCTTCAACTTGAAGCTGTCAGTAGCCTAGCTCACACTGACAGCTTGCCAGATACCTGAGATCACAGCTTCCTTTTCTTTTCTTTCTTTTTTTACAGGCACCAACTAAAACCTGAACAGGGAGAGCAGCATGAAGAGAGCTGCGTTACTACGATTCCATCACTGTCTGTTGGTGCTTATCAGGGTACACAAGTTGTACAGCAGTGATTACATTAATGACTTATCTTCATCCTCATTGTCACCTGATGAGTAGAAACCAAACAGATACAAAAACAATAATAAATCAGTGGTTTGGTACGGACTTCTTCAACTAAGTGGTTGAAATGAAAAGGAGCAGGCTCTGGATGATGATTTAATAAACCCCCTTCAGGCTCAACATCTGCACTTTATCATTTCCAGGGTGGAAAAGCAGACAGACTTCACCTTGGCTACACAAACCCAGTGAAAATGCTAAAAGCGAAAGGGAACGGGCTTGGTGCAGCAATACTGTGGGAGAGGCTGCGAGACGTTCCTCGCTCTTTGTCTTTTTAAGGAGGACAGCCAAATACTTATCAAACCAGTTACTATTACTTTACTACACAGCCTATCAGCCACACCCTCACCTGAGTTAAAGCACACATTATGCAATCTCATTCACTGGCACTTCTGGTTTAAAAGCAGTTCATGCAGACACCTGCTCATGTATCTGCATTACGTCCCAGTTCAACTCAGTTCCCTTTTATTTATATAGCACCAGTTCAGAACAGAAGTTACCTCACTGCACTCTTCCTACAGAGCAGGTCTACACCGAACTCTTTAGAATATTAATTACAGACCCAACAAATCCCACCATGAGCAAGCACTTGGCCACAGTGGAAAGGAAAACCTTTGAACAGGCAGAAACCTGAGCAGAAGCAGACTCAGGTTGGGTCCCAACAGTGCATGGAGGGAAGGAAGTGGACAGGGTAGGCCTGTTGCATGTTCACAGAGTTTACACCATTATCGGTAAAAATGGACTAAATAAAAATGACTTCAGCTGTACGTAAATAAACCATGCTTTACCTCAAAGCTGTTTGTGAATAAATATATGATAATTCAGCAAGTATGTAATCAACCAAACATTAATGTATTATATTCAAATCGTATTTATTTATACATTTTAATACTTTCCCGGTACCGATAATGTTACTCCCGAAACGACGCGCTACTGAAGGACGAGGTCCCGTCGGTACAGCTCGGTCTGACCGACTTCACCGCGAAGCCAGTTCACTTTAACGCGGAGCCGCTGCCTGATGGCGGCAGTGCGAGCAGGAGCGAGGAGCGGGAGAGGAGCGGGAGAGGAGCGGGAGAGGAGCGGGAGAGGAGCAGGAGAGGAGCGAGGAGAGGAGCGGGAGAGGAGCGGGAGAGGAGCGGGAGAGGAGCGGGAGAGGAGCAGGAGAGGAGCGGGAGAGGAGCGGGAGAGGAGCGGGAGAGGAGCAGGAGAGGAGCGGGAGAGGAGCAGGAGAGGAGCGGGAGAGGAGCAGGAGAGGAGCGGGGAGAGGAGCGGGAGAGGAGCAGGAGAGGAGGAGGAGGAGGAGAGGAGCGGGAGAGGAGCGGGGAGAGGAGCGGGAGCAGGAGCAGGCCTACCGCGGAGCCGCTGCCTGGCTTCAGAACTCTGCTCAAGGGTCCCGAAGGAAAAGAAAGGCTCCTACTTACGTTGCTTTCGGCTGCGTTATAGCGGTGGACTTGCTCTTTTTCTTGAACATGGTGACAGGGCACCTGTCAGCGGCTTCGGACAAGAAGACAATCCCAGTAGGACAGGTGAAGCTCAGCTGTGTGTGCCGCGCTGCTCCCGGTGGGTGTGTGTGTGTGTGTGTGTGTCAGAGTCCACGCAGCCTCTCTAAGTCAGAGCGTCCCCTCCCACAGACACTGGACTCCTCATCTGGAACAGTCTCTTAGTCTTCACACCCAAGCTGTACCTGTTGGCCAGCAGAGGACAGGAGGGGCCGCGGGGCGGGGCCACAGGGCCAGTCCCCGCCCCGCGGCTAGCCTCCCAGGTATTCACAGCCAAACACACACACATAATATTACTTAATGCAGTGTTTACAGTATTAAAATAACCATAGCAGCTAGTTACACAATAGAATGTCCTGAAGAGGAAAATAAACAGTAAGTGGTGTAGCTGTACAGCATATTGGTATGGCACAAAAATGACAACAAATGCAAAACAATGTAACAGGGAGTGACAACACATTTGTGTGTTGAGATCAAATTCTTTGGAAAAACCTTTTCAGCTCTGAGTCAAAGTGTTTGTACAGTTCATGTGTTGTAGTGTAACAGCTTTCCAGATGGATAACCAGTTCGAAAGTACCACATAATGGCATATCATCTTTAATACAGATCAACTATGACATCCAGACAACATGGACACGCCCACAGCAGTCTGTGTGTGTGTGTGTGTGTGTGTGTGTGTGGTGTGTGTGTGTGGTGTTTGTGTTGTGTGTGTGTGTGTGTGTGTGTGCGTGTGTGTGTTGTGTGTGTGTGTGTGTGTGTGTGTGTGTGTGTGCGTGCGTGTGTGTGCGTGCGTGTGTGTGTGTGTGGGCTACACAGGCTGAACCAGTCAGACCTGACAGTTTGCTCCTACTCTGTGAAAGGTGACCGTGTGTGACAGTGATACTGCCGCTCTCCACAGGATGTCTAGAAAGTAAGAGGACATCAAACTAGATGACACATCAACAAACACTTGACAACTCAGCTCATATGCATGTGCTACTATTTGGACATATCGTCAGCTTTTGACGCGCATCGCTGCCCCTGTTTCTGGTCTGTTTCAGCGGGAAAGTCAGGGATTTCAAGCATTAGTAAGCACTGTAGAAATACGCTGTATAAATACTCTCTATAACTATTCGCATGACTTGTTATGAGCGTGTTGCAGCACTCCATTTTGTGTCTTCGTACTCTTGGAAGAAAGGGTCATACAAAAGAAGTATCCCAGAAACTGCCTTCTGACCTTCTCTTCCACAGCAGGTAGAGGCCCAGTACCAGATCACTGCTTCTTTGTTCTAACTTGCTTCTCACCAGGCACTTCCAGTTTGAGTTTGTCTTAATTTGCAAAAAGTTTTCTAAACTTTCGACCCCTCTGCCAATCCTGTACTGCATCACTCCAACTAAGCCTAGAGAACTGATTCACTCCATAGTAAGTGAAATGGTCAACATCTCCTTGCACCATGGCCGGTGGATCTCATGTACCCTAGCATCTTTTTAGGTTTCTAATCTATTTCTTTCCATTTGCGCAGGTTGAGTACATGATTGTGTATTGGGCTATGAGCTGTTGAAAGCAGAGTGTAATTTATGGCAAAGGCGTTTCCCCTTTAAGCCAACATAAACACTTTGTTTGTGACAGAAAAAAACATACACCATGTTCGTCTTCCAGGTTGATCTTCTCACTAGGACCTGTGGCAACACGCCCACACTTCTGCAGCCCCTTGTTGTTTTGCTGGAGGGCTATTGATAGTCTGAACATGGCCTTGTGTTTTTTTTAAGATTTGTAACAATTAAAAGCACTTGAATGCAGACCTGGCCTGTGTGAACACAAGGAATTTTAGTCCTTTCCTAATTCGATGCTTTCTAAGGACTTTCTAGAGTAGACAACAGTAAAACAGGGTCATTCTTTCCATCCCTCTGGTGGAATAAAGCAGTGTCATTCAACATCTGGGCTGACAACCATGACCTCTCAACCATGGAAGGAAAGGCTGTTATCAGCTGGAAGGAAGAGCTGGAACAACCAGACACGGGTGTGGTCCCAAACAATGGTCTAGTGTGTCTAGTTTAGGAAATCAACAGTACAGTGTTGAGTTCTATCTTTTCCCATGACGCCTCTTCCCCTCCACGGCTTGCTGCATGCAAACAGCACAAACGTTCTTGTAGGTGTCAAATGGGAAATATTACTCTAAGTGTTAAAGTGTTAAAGAAGGATGATTGTTGTAAATGAATTACAGCTATTCAAATGATTCTTCATGTGGTCCATCTTCACAGGGAAATCTTATTCAAAGAGTGAAGGTGAGTATGTTTGTTGCGTGCTGTCAGCAGCTATATTTAACGGCCCTTCTCCTTCGTTTGTTGACCCCAGAGTTGATGGGGTGATAGTGATAGTTTGACCTTTGACTACAGAGAAGCTAGAGTTTAAAGAAGTTCAAACCTGCTGCAAACGCCACAGCCACCTCAGTGCTCCAGTAAGTGATATTAAAGCATGTTTTTAGCCCATTTACTTGACTGACAGGTGTCTCAGTTTTTTTGTTTGCTCATTCCACATCACCTCCACCCACGTTTCCTCCCCTTTAACTTGGACAAATTTGGATTTTCTGGCAGTTGCAGATAAGATGGCAGTGAGTTGTAAAATCAAACTCCAGGACCCCATCTCCACCTGGTACTAACCTGTGATCTATTTTTGGATACATAATATTGATAATGTCGTCTGATCACAACAAACGTAGTGCATCTCAAGTCAAAGATGTGGAATACTCTTGTTGGGTTCGTGAGGTGAGAGTCACATGAGACAGCCAAAGGCTACTTTTTTGGTAGCCTGCCTAACTAGGCTAATTTTATTTATACTGTAAGGCCGCATTCAGACTGACAGTGGCCCTGTGTGAAACAATAAAATTGTTGCCACTGTGATAACTTTACAGAGTGTATTACAAACTGTTGTGCAGTGTTTTGGCGTCTGATAAGCCTTTGGACTCCAACTGGACGTCCTGGATAATCTTTCATTGTCTCACTGGTACCTTAAACAACACGCCCCCACCAACGCAGCCCCCTGCACCGAATCCCTGCTAAGAAGGTAATTAGAGCCAGCAGAGAAGCTTGCTAGCATGTAGTGCTAGCACGGCTTCCCCTGTCGGTCACAGGACCCTACTCTTACACGTAGCAATGCTGCTGTATGGACTCTGCTTCTTTTTCCTTTGCAGAGGAAGAGCTCACCGGAACCTTTCGACCATGGATGTATAATAAGAACTAGATACGGCACCGCGGCTCAGCCTTGCAGCCGATTTTTTCCAGTGGCCACTGCAGTGTATTGCAGTGAAAAGCATTTTCCCCAAAGGCCGCCATTATAACAGAGACATCTGTAAAACTGTTGACACGACACCTCGAACTGCAAACAAGGACAATCGTGACTCTTTTATGAATTTTTGATCCATGGAGGTTTTATGTTTGTATCCTCCAGCCGAGAAAAGCGATTTAAAAATCTGTGACGTCGTCACAACATAAAGTCTATGGGCGGAGCGGGAGAAACACAGTGGGCCGCAGACCCCGGAAGTAAACCCAGAAGCTTTTTTGGCGAGCAACTCTCAGTGGAATGAATAGGCACCGTTTTGGGGTCCGGTATCCAGTTCTAATTATACACCCACACTTTCAACGGGCAGCTTGAGATACAAGGAAGAGGTGGCATTAGATGACCTTTCAACTTGTTGGATGGATTTTTTTTAAAGAATGTGGTTGTGATACGTTCTGTGTACATTTACATTTACTGATCCAGATGAGACATTCAGATATAGGTCACATGTTAATACCAGATGGAAATGGTGCCTCTGTCCTGACATAACACCCAAAGCTATATTTTTGCTTTATTTCTTAACATTAGTGACCGTTAGTTAGCCAGGGTAATGCAATGCCTGTTTCTCTCTCTTTTCCACACAAGGCACCAGATATCTACTTGCAACACATGACATGCAGATGAAATTCTAATTAAATTACATTTGAAAATAACCCAACCCTAAGTCCACCCAAGCTTGGAGCTCTACGCAGCAAAATGAGTATGAATATGCATGAGAACAGAATGAGATGACAGGAAAGGCAGGCAGAGGAAAGACAAGTTAGAATACATTTCTCAGTGATGGTCCATGTGGTTTTGCTCTTATCCAGCTGAAGGACGCTAACATCTGCTGAGTGAATTACAGGTAAAAATGCGTCGTCGCATCCATGGATACAGTTGTAATTTGCTAATGAGAGCAACAAACGGTGTCCACAGGCTCAAATGGAAATGATCTCAAATCCTAAGTTGAAGCTGAGTTTTGTTGTGATAATGCCTACATCTGACCAAGCAGTACTTGTCTCATGTCATGTCATCAGAAGCAAACAGTGATATTGTGCAGGGGGGGCAGCCCCCCACTAACCTCATCCCCACTGCATTTCTCTACTGATACGAGGGTGAGTCAATGGGTGTGATGGATCAATGAAGGGTACAGTCCGTTCTCTGCTTAAACATTAACATCATGCCAAACCCTCCCTGCAAACATACCTGCAGCTCCAAATGCAACCTGAAACTACATTTGTCGGTGGATGAAAAATGAAACGATGCTCTGACTGGTGGATTGATTTACTAATGAGACTTCTGAGAATGTTTTACACCAGTATTAAACCAAAAAATCTGATTTTAGGCAGAAAAGAGCCATACTAGTCATTGTAATTAACATGTTTTAACAAGGGAACAGAATCTAACTAATTCTCTTAAAACTTAACTTTTTTAATATTAAGTTTGAGGTGAAATGTACGTGGTAGACGCAACTCTGAATTTGATCCATAATATGTCAAAGGTGAACTCACATCAACTCTGTCTTCCCTTACATTTATGATAAATGGGTTTAACCCTTGGACCCTGATAGGAACATTAGCTTGAAAAAGATCTGCCATAACCTTACTTTATAAAGTACCATCAAATCAGCGCTTTACAAGATAAATAGAGAATTATGTGGTGTTACAATAATAGATTTAAAGCATAATCCCAGTTTGACAAAATAATCTTATCACTTTCTATCTTATATTTTGAGCTTTCAACCTCATCTCAAGGTCTTCACCATGGATGGACTGTGAAGACTGATGACATCTTTAATGAAGATCAACATTTCTACACACTGGCTTCTTCAGGATCAGGACAAAAACATTTAACAAGTGTAAACAGTATTATATGCTTTGGAAAATGGTGAGTATTAAAGGTGGGGTCTGCGATTCTGGAGAAATCCAATACCATGACAAATACCACGATACAGAGCGAACAGCGACACAGCAAGTAATGTAACTAACGTTAGCTAGGTGGTAGGTTAGCTTAGCTAGGTGGTAGGTTAGCTTAGCTAGGTGGTGGGTTAGCAACCTGTCCCTACAGTAGCTGCTGCTAAGCTAACAGCCAGAGAGGACGAGACGTTTCCCAGAGCCAGCACAGCAGCTCCAGACAGCGACGCTCACAACTCTCCTGCTGCTATAGCTAACAGCACAACAGCAGCAGATCCTGGCTAACTACAAAGTCAGCTGAATGTCCGCGGGCAAGTCATTTAACGTCACTGACACACAGATCATGGCTGGAACAGTGCTGTGTGGCTCGGTCCGAGCCTCTCTGTGTGTTTCCCGTTCACAGAGCCGGGGCTGAGGACACACACCTGAGGGTTTTCAGTTCTCACACTGAACGCACAGCTAGCGGACCGTGAGGAGAGATTCGCTGAATTCGACAAAAAGACATGTACTGTATGTAGCCCATTACCTCATGTAGAAGAAACACAGCTATTGTCTAGAAAATAAAGATACTAGTTGTTGAAAACTTAAAAAGAATGGTCAAATTTGATGCATCAAAGGCTGTGAAAACTTTACTTTTGGATCCATAAATACTATATCCTACAGTTTCCATAATGCACCTTTACAGCATTCTTCACTATACATCATCAGGGTTATTTTCTCAGAGCCACAGAAGATATTATACAACTGTTTTCATAAGCTGAGTAGTACTCCTCGTAACAAGTAAACTGACCTTCATGTATAAAATTGTTGGAGTGGCCCTTTAATTCAGCCAAGTCATAGACAAGGTTAAGAGTGTGTAAGATGGAGTTTGATTAAGGGATTTATCGTTGTCTTTAAAGTTACCCTGTAGTTCTGGTAGCGATGACAGGTAGCATCTATCGTTTTTCCAAACATCTTTAGCTGTCATATTTCACGGACCCGTGGGAGCACAGTTTCCATGGGAACGCAGCTATTGAGGCTTTGTCATATGGAAGTGGGCGTGGTTTCATCTAAAGCTGGTTGGAAAAATGATAGACACTGACAGGTAAAGCATCCCAGCAGGGTGTAGCCTGGGAGGCTGATGCAGATACTGTACCATGACTGGAAGTTCTGGCTGGACTGTTGAACTGGTACGACAGCATTCTGATCGTGAGCACAGGCGTGAATCAGCCATCAGGAGAGGCTGATACGCTGCCTGGGCTCATGAAGACACTGATGAAGTGCAATACTTCAGGACGAGTTCAACTAGCCTCCGTTTAACTTGTTGCTACAGGGCAGGAGAGGGCAGTGAGGCCTGAGTGATATACTTTAGACTGTTCTGAGGTTCTGCTCTGCTCTTAACCCTGACCTATGACCTCTGTGAGGAGGGAGGCAACAAAAAGACAACTTCTTCACACATATTCACCCTCGTGTGCTTACTGTATCTGGTTAGCAATACGGCAAGCAGAGCAGTCTAGACATTGTCTTCCACTCTAGCTTTCTCCTGCCACCCCAGTCCATCTAGTTCCTCCTCCCAGGCAGGTTGGGCACAGTGTAGGTCTCCCTCCGTGGCTCCTCCCAGTCCCAGTCATGCTTGGTTACTCTGCTGTCAGTCCTATCAGAGCCCCAGCTCTCACCCTGCTGCCCAAAGGAGACGCACATTGGATCATTTTAGTTGTCTTTTTTCAATATTGGTCTTTAATGAACACAACTATACAATTATCCAATCTAATACTGAACATATCCATACGACTATAGAAAAGAGAGCATAGATCAGTGAAATAAAGCACAAAATGTTCCACGCCTTGAGTGTATGGACTAAAATCAACATTTCACTGAAGCACAATTTTTGTTTTCAAGAACTGAATAGAAGCACCATAGAAGTAGCAGTGGCAGTAGAAGTAGCAGTAATGCACTGGAGACGTGGAGGAAGCAGTAGCAGTAGTAGACTGGAGAGGTACAAATATCCAGAGGTAACAGTAAGTAGCAGCTGCTTTCCTCAAATATGATAACCCTGGATCCCAGACGGATAAAAAACCCTACTAATCTATCATTATAACACAACCGTTAGGATATGGTTGGTTTATCTGTTTATGTCCATACTGTGCCGTATTGTTCAATTAGACTCATGTGTCCAATGACAACATTACTGCAGCCATTGCCTTACATGCTGACAGGAAAGGCACTTTTCCATGAGTGCCATGGGCTCAGATATTAAGGTAGAAGGCTGACCACACTTTGGAAGCTCTTTGACATCCTGCAGCAAACAGTTGAGGACTGACATCAGCCTTGTACAAGTTTGACTACAGGCCAAGAATGCAAGCTGAGCTCTCACTTTGAGGGTGTAAGTGCTGGATGCTGTGTGGACAAAATATGCAGACTCTCCTGCCCTTTAGCTGTCTCTGGCAGGGTTCAAATCTGGATCATGTCCACATACTGGACAAAAAACACATTGTTCCGCCTGAATCTGAGCCTTCTGTACAGCTCCCTGGCATAGCCTTTCCCCTATCCAGTTTTTGTGCATAGTATGTGTGTGGCATTAATTCATTGACATTATTTTCACCTAGACCATTTGGCATCTCACATACATACCTGTCTGTGAACCAACATGGAAAGAAAAGTGAGCCTGTATGAGTGCTTTTATGCGCAAGCTGTGTGTCCACAGCGGCCCAGCCAGGTGAGTGGCACACTGAAAATGTGGACAGGTGTTTACGTTGCTGTGATACTATGCGCATGAATATGTGCAGGTATGACATGAAGAAAGCAGAAGTGCATTCATGCCTTTGTTAGGCCTGTAGTCCACATTCCCCAGGGAGGTGTGACCTTGGTAACTTTAAGGTGTGTCTGGCTGTCACCAGAGTTTCATTATCTGGAGGAGGTGGGTTCACTGCTGGTATGACAGGTATGACACATGCAGCTTTAGATACATTGTTGCTCAGGGTGGTGCCATTCAGTGGTGGAGTCCTGTGGACCATGGCTCTTCAGGAAGGCTACTCCTGGAAATCCTGAAGTGTGTGTTCTAGTTGTATTGCTCTGCCATACTTTACATTTTTGAACTCTGACTTTTCCCTTAATCTTGAGTAGCTTTCGTATTTGAAAAGCACACTGGTTACAAAATACAATATTAGATATTTTCCTGTACTTCAGCTTGACATGATTGGTGTCATTGGAAACTGTGAGAACAGAAAAGTTCTGTTGTTTTGTACACTCGTCTGCACAACATATTAGATGTGTAACAACGGTGATCTGGCAGGGCTGAAGAGATCAGTCCCATCGAGACTACCAAAGTAAACTATTCCATGTCCAAACTGTACTATGTCAAACCAGCAGGTTTGCTGGGTTAAACCACACGTGTGAGGAAGCACACAAAGTTGCACAGGGTGTGGATGTCATTCCGGTGTCACTTCGCAGCTCAGGTGTGGCATCAGTAGCAGATAGTAATAAAGTGCATTCTTGTTTTCTCCCACAAATTTTATTAATACTCCCATCACTAACTTTTTTATTCATTTACCTTTTAATGAAACAGTGAAATTTGCTGTGGATAGTCTACTAATTTGCAACAGCAAATAAATGTAATGCCACCAAGATCTGTTTTCTTTTTTCACCATAATTTGAATAAAAGAACGTATCTGCAAAGTCACAAAATGTTCATACTAAATGTATCTGCAAAACATTTACAGACAATGTACTTTATTTGCTTTCCTACAATATCCGCTTGTGGCAACTAAAGTGTGATTAACGTTTAATGTTTTTATGGTTATGGTTAGGCTACTCAAATCACTTGGTTAAGGGTTAGCGAAAGGTTGTCATCTATGTTAAATACTGAAGTCAAGATCGGACAGGACGTGTACTTTTTTAGTATTTAACCAAACCTCAATCTTTCCCTGACCGGAACCAAACCTCCTGCTGTGCACCTTCTGGACTGGAAAAAAACCTTGTTAACATAATCCACACAGCAATTACATTTCTGCCAAAACATGCTATACTGAAACCATTCTGCTGTATATACACGGAATTTGTAGGGGACATGGTTGTCATGGTCCACAGAGAAGTGAAATTTGGAAATATGTTATACCAAAGAAATACATTGACGTGTGTGGATTATCCAGAATGCCCGGGACATAGTTTCTGGAAAGAGTCACATTGCTGTTGAGTTATTCAAATGTAATAAATAAAAGTGAGAGGTAGATACAGTATCTCATTCATTTTAGATAACTCAAAGTGAGAAAAAACGTTGGGTGAACTGAGCCTTTAAAGGAGCAGTTTCTCTGAGCTATTTGCAGCCGAACGGTTTCACCACTAATGTAGCAGGGTGTGTGCAGCAGCAGCCTCTCAATGACAGGAGTGTCCCACTCTTCAGGTTTAAAACAAACATGTTTCTACCACGGAACACACTGTATTCACACACAGATCTGCAGGCATTCACACAGACAAACACTCGCTCACACTGACACACACATCAAAATTATGCCAAACCCTTTGCTGCTCAGCATTGTTAGAATAGTCTGTTGGCAACCAGGCGACTCAAATATGTGATCCACTCAAAAGGAACTTTTTGCTTACCCTAATTACCTGTGCTGAGGTGAGGACACATTTATCCCTCTGTGATACAACATACAACACTAATATCATTACTCTGCAGGTGTTGAGAACTGTCATTTATGAAGATGGCTGGATAAGTCTGATGATATTCTGTATTTTTCATATCTTCCTCCTCTGAGCTGCAGAGCTCCATTGTTGTCCAGAAAGTGAGCCGCTCTGTTGCCCTGGGTGACATGTTCCTTCATCACCATGAACACACACACTGTAGTTTATTCTGACTCAGTCCCACACACACCGTCCTGCTGCCCCAAACACTCACTACAGCACCACATGTGGATTCATCCGCATCTGTTTCACATTTTCAGAGCAACCTGAGTGGTAAATAAAAATGCAAAAAGGGTTTTATGCTTGGCTGGGGTGGAAAGGTTGGTGTATCGATTAAAAACTCCTAATATTCATGTAACAGTAGTTGATGGAAACTTACATTAATTCGCATTTTCAGTTTTCTGGAAATTTGAGAAAAAATACAGACAGGGTAGGAAGGTTGGAAATGATTGAGTATTGAGTGCTCAGACAGACATTAGTGATTGTCACAGAAGATGGCATAAGTTTTGCCTCAACGAAATGCATTGTCATCCAACAATACACCCTGAAGGCCAGTAAGTGTAAATGCACATTCCTGGTTACTTTGATATGTGAACGGTGTATTTCTGTACCTTGCGATCGCAGAGACAGTTGACAGAGTTGTAAACGACCTTTTCATATCATACTATTATAAAATACTGTGTAGTGTTTTATATATTTTTAATGCAGTGCTGTCTTTGCTCTGAACACTCTGGTTTTGGTCTTTTCATGGGAGTCGTTGATTTGAAAATAGGAAAAGTTTAATACACATATACCATTAGCTTTCCAAACCATATATTTAGGTTATATCTCCCCAGAAGCAAAAGGTATTGACAAATGTTTAATAGGTATATTGCTGGCAGCAGGGAAAAAGGCTCTGACCAAAAGATGGATGATGCATGTTGGACCTACCATAAATAACTGGATAGATGTGAGAATAGAGATCTACATGATGGAAAAGATGGATCTTCATACAACACTGGGGAAAATGGGTGCAATATGCATAATCTCTGAGACCCGAAGATATTGAATTAAAGGAACATCCATCGTTTTTTTTTAAATTTATTTATTTTATCCTTATTATATTCTCTTGAGTGTACAAATATTTCACTGTAACATGTATGCAACTGTGTGAAGCCACACTGCTATTTTTTCCCCCTTTACCTCTCCCCATCTGGATGTATATAGTTACATTATGTTTCTTTTTTCATAGCCATCCCTTGAAAATGAAAAGAAATAGACTTTGAATCAGTCTAACTGAAAATAAGGCTGAGAGACAAAATTTTTGGCACAACGTACTTTCCTACACTCGTCTTTTTTATTCTTGGCTTTGAAAATGTAATTTATTTTTACCTTATTGCTTGCATATCCATTGCTATTGCCTGTGGATGTAATAACAATTTTGAAAAAAATGGGAAATGTATAGAATAATTCTTCAAAGCATATTTTTAAGCATACAAACAACATCTAAAGCCTGTTTTAAATCTTTACTGGTCTTATTTTGGCACATCAAAATCAGGTTTAACACATACACCTGAATATAGTTGGACACAAAGTTCACTATAGGACGCACTATCAGGAGGTAAATCAAATGAACTATTACCACACAGAGAATTACACATGCTTCTGGCACACTGCATTGTATTGATGTTTGATGTAAAATACATTTCTAACAAAAGTAAAAAAATAAAGATAATTTATATAAAAATTATCTATATTAAGATACAAGGAGTATGCAAAACAATGTCTGTATTTGTGTGTGTGTGATGGTGTGTGTGTGTCGGGGGAAGCCCTGGGACCAGCAGAAGCTAAAGCCCCCAAAACCCATGCAAAGCCCCTCTGACAGGAAACTGCTGCTCTGTCTGTCCGGACCATAAGCCTTACAGAGCTTACTGGTTACAGTCTGTGGCCATACCAACACCACACACACACACACACACACACACACACACACACACACACACGCTTGTATCACTATACTTGTGAAGACTTAGTCTTTAGTCTGGGCCTGAAAACTCCATCTGTGGAAATCAGGGACATGTTTGTATCTGATCACCTATGCATTGTTTTTAACTGTGAATTACAGGCTGCTAGTACTGTCTTATCCTTCTCTGAGTACACACGCGTCCTTAATGAGCATAGTGCCTCAAAATTCTGTACACTGTTCAGTTCTCCTGGCAGTGTGTTTCCTGATTCCTGCAACACCAACGATTTGGTTGATTCTTTTAACTACCTGTGTTCTTCAACCTCAGATCTCATAGCTCCTCTGAAAAATAGACCAAACCCAAAGACTAGAAAACAGCCATGGTTAAATGACAGTATTCAAAGCTGTAAAAGGAAATGTAGAAGAGCAGAACGCAGATGGAAGAAATCAGGTCTCGAGATCCACTTTGTGGCTATGAAAGAGTTATTACTCCTTTATAACAGGATGGTGAAGGATGCAAGAACATATCTGTCTGTTTCTCTGCACTTATTTCTGCCCATCAGCACAACCCCAGATTCCTTTTTAAGACTGTGGATCAGTTAGTTAACCCTGCCTCTCCTTGTGGCCCTGCTGAGTGTGATGCTGATTGTGAAAAGTTTCTTTTGCACTTTGCTGGAAAGGTGGAGTTAATAAGATCTGATATCACCACCAACCCTGCCTTTTTAGATGTGGATCACCCGCTCAGGGATTCTTTGAGCAATTTTTCTGCTGTTACTCTGATACTCTCATAAGAGACATCATGTCTCTTATGAGACTGACGAAAAAACTTGTTTCTAAGCAGTTTTTTGCTGGTGTGGAAAACAATAATACCTTTGAAAAGTTCCAATCTGGCTTTCGTCAACACCACAGCACTGAGACAGCTCTTCTCAAAGTCACCAATGACCTTTTAATGAATGCAGACACAGGCATGTGTTCAATTCTTGTGCTGTTGGACTTAAGTGCTGCCTTTGATACAATTGATCATGGCATTCTTTTAGATAGACTGAGGCACTGGGTGGGCATATCTGGCACTGCACTAGACTGGTTCTCATCTTATCTGTCCAATAGAAAATTCTGTGTCACCATTAATAGCTTCATGTCATCCTTTTACTATATCAAGTATGGTGTGCCTCAAGGTTCAATTCTGGGACCAATACTGTTCTCCTGTCATCCGCAGACATGGGATTTCTTTTCATTGTTATGTGGATGACACACAGTTGTGCCTCCCTGTCAAGCTCACTGATCTCAGTACGCTGAGTTCTCTGCAGGACTACCTGTCTGACATAAAAAATTGGATGTCGATATATTTGTTTACAGCTCAACTCAAATAAAACTGAAATCCTTGTTGTTGGGCCCCAACACATCACTAAACAAATACTGCCATCTACTGTTAACCTGTCACAACATATCAAGCCTGTTGCAAGAAATCTTGGTGTCCTGTTTGATAGCAATTTATGTTTTGAGCAACATATCACTAAGCTTGTCCAATCATGTTCTTATCCCCTCAGAAACATTGCAAAAATACGATCTATTTTAAATCTTACTGATGCAGAAACTGTTGTACATGCTTTTATCTCCTCACGCCTCGATTATTGTAACAGCCTGTTCACTCGTCTTAATCAAAAAACTTTGACACGACTGCAGACTGTACAGAACTCAGCTGCTCGGCTGTAAACCAGGACCAAGAGGTATGATCACATCACACCTGTTTCAGCCTCTTTACATTGGCTCCCTGTTTGTTTTAGGATTGATTTTAAGATCTTGTTGATTACTTATAAGGCTCTTCATGGCCTGGCTCCAGACTATATTTGAGACCTTGTAATCCCTTATGAACCTTCACGTAGTTTGAGATCTTCGGGTAGGGGTCTTCTGTCTGTTCCTGAGTCCAGGATGAAAACTAAGGGGGACAGAGCTTTTGCTATCAGGGCCCCGAGGCTCTGGAACAACTTGCCCGAAGAAATTAGGTCTTCTGAGTCAGTGTCTTCTTTTAAGTCTCTTCTCAAAACACATTTTTATCTGAAAGCAGATCCTGATTTTACCTGAACTGGCTGTTTATTTTATTGCTTTTGTGTATTTTATCTATTTTATTTCTTTATATTTCATCATTCACTGTGGTATTTTATTTCTCTTGTTGTGAAGCACTTTGTACTTTGTTTTGATAAGTACTCTATAAATAAAGTTTTATTATTATTGTTGTACATTAACCTAATCCTAAATCTAACCCTAACCCATTTAAAGGTTTAAGTTCAACAAATTTGGGAAATATGCTTCTTCTTTTTCTTGCTGAGAGTTAGATGTTCACATTGATGCCACTCTCATGTCCGTACGGTAATTGTGAAGCTACAACCAGTAGCTGGTTAGCTTAGCTTAGCATAAAGACTGGAAACAAGGAGAAACATTTGCCTGGTTCTGTCCAAAAGTAACAAAATTTACTTACCAGCACCTCTAAAGCTCACTAATTAACACGTTATCAATTTTTTATATATAGCTTCTCTGCATTGGCTCCCTGTAAAATCCAGAATAGAATTTAAAATCCTTCTCCTCACCTACAAAGCTCTTAATGGTCAGGCACCATCATATCTTAAAGAGCTCATAATACCTTATTACCCCACTAGAACACTGCGCTCCCAGGTTGCAGGGTTACTTGTGGTTCCTAGAGTCTCCAAAAGTAGAATAGGAGCCAGAGCCTTCAGCTATCAAGCTCCTCTCCTGTGGAATCAGATCCCAGTTTGGGTTCAGGAGGAAGACACCATCTCCACATTTAAGAGTAGGCTTAAGACTTTCCTCTTTGATAAAGCTTATAGTTAGGGCTGGCTTGGGTGAGCCCTGAACCATCCCTTAGTTATGCTGCTATAGGCCTAGACTGCCGGGAGACTTCCCATGATGCACCTCTTTCCTCTCTCCTTCTCTCCCTCTCCATCTGTATGCATTTTTATCCCATTACTGCATGTTACTAACTCGACATCTTCTCTCTCCCGTAGTTTTGTGCTTTCTCGTTTCTCTCCTTTCTCCTTTTTAATATGTATCTCTCCAGATACATATTTGCTGTACAGTCAATAGAGTGGTATCGATCTTCTCATCTAACTTGCAGCAAGTGACCAAACAAGCGTATTTCCCAAAATGCTGAACTATTCCCTTAAGCAGGTCTTGCTGTAAACCTGACATACGGTTACAGTAGACTTGTGGACTTTTTGGTCCCTGGGCATGAGATGGGTCCCCACAATGTAACTGCGTGAACAGATTATGCTAACAAAGTCTGTGAGAAATGAGAAAGATGGGCTTAAGACTTTTGGTCAGCTTCATACTATTATAATACTGACATGCTATTTTTCAGATATAGAGATATGAGGAATACAATTGGGACTTTAAATGTGATCAGCAAATTGCATAACAATCCACCCACAAGATACAGTGGTATCTTATGGGTGGGTGTGAAGTTGATATATTGAACTGTTGTGGAGCTACAGGAAGTTTCACATGTCCAAAATGAGAGGGCTTCATCCTTTGGGGAGCATAAATGAACTTTTATGGAAATCTGTTCTCCGGACAGACATCTATGTGACTTTAAATTTCTTGTGTACACAAGAATTATGGACGGATTACGAAACGGGCCTACCAGGCAAAGACATCACGGCCCCTGAGTGAGAGCCTCTGTTTGAATTGACCAATATATCTAATTGCAAAATGAAAGGGCATTTTAGTATGCTATCATCTAAAGGCAGTGTTCATCCCCTCAGGTTTTATGGCAGATGTTTAGGTTTAGGTCAGTGTATGAAACATGGGACCTCCAAATCTGCTGAAATCATACAGTTGTATTACCACCACATATGGTGGTGAGGGGTGGTCTATGGCAATGATGAATATTACCAGCTATTTCCATTGATATCAGGTATCTGCCATGCTACTAGCAGGGTGAGAGCAGATGCAACTGCAATGACAAACTGCAACGCACCTGATAGAATATGTTGTAGCACACTACAAATCTAGAGTTAAAGGTTAATTCCAGATCATTATAATTTCAGTCTTATTTTCTATCAGTAACAATAACGTTGCACTCACCAAGTTATTTTGCTCAGAAGATCTGAGCAGTCAGAAAATCTGACAGGTTTTAAAGCTGCACTGATATATATAATATTTTTTATATTAACAATGGATCAAATGACTATGTGTAATTTGAAACCCACAGAGAATTATCACCAACTCTACAGTTCCCCTCAGCTCTACAAAGCATTTTAGCATCTTTCAGCTCATTGTTTTGGTTCCTGGCCTGCAATCGCCCCTCTCATCAGCCTTGTCCCCAGCAGCCGCAGGCAGCTGTTTCTAGTGAAAAAGCTCTGATAAAGCCACTGTAGCATTTAGCAGCTAAAGAGCCAGATATTTCCCTCAGGAGTTGGTGGAGACCAAAAACAAAGCTAAAAGAGAGTGAATATTGGACTTACATTCATCAGGTGACACAAACACAACTCTAAATGAATGTTAATTTTGCTCTGTGTCTGCTGGATGTGTAAATAAGCAACTGTTTGCTAATACATTAACCTAACAACTCTATATGGTGATAATACATGTATGTCAGATGTGATTGTGTTTTCAGCTTGTTCTGCTGTTCCCAAGTGGGCAAAAAATCGATTTAAACAAACCCCAGGTTAGCTAAACTCTTTAAGAGAAAACAAAGGTAAACAGTAAAATAATTCTCCAAACTGTCTGTAAACATTCACAGTTTACAGACCCACTTCCTGCTTCTACCTTGACCCACTGTACCCACTGAAGTTGTGTGCAAAAGTGTTTGCCCCCTTCCTGATTTCTTATTTTTTTGCATGTTTGTCACATTTAAATGTTTCAGATCATCAAACAAATTTAAATATTAGTCAAAGATAACACAAGTAAACACAAAATGCAGTTTTTAAATGAAGGTTGAATGACTGTAGTTTTTCAGTTCAATGTAGGATTATTACTTATATTTCGATTACTTATGTTTCCCGTTTCAGTTTTACCTAAAAAAAGTGTATCAAACCAGCCATCTTCCACTCAAGGGCAGATGACTGTGTGCTGTATAAAGTGAGAGAAGTCACATCATATTCCTACACTTCCCATCCCTGTCTCTGAACACCTGACAGTGTCTGAGTTGAAAGGACCACACCTCCAACTGGTATGTCATGTGTGTGCATACTTATACCTGCTTGTGTGAACCTGCCTGGCCAGATCTACATTTTCTTTCAAGTGATAATTTGATTTCCTGTGATACTCAGTGTGAAGCAGAGAGGGGAGGACACTTAGCCGCTCTCCTCCCCTCCGAGCCCCAAACCACAGGAGAGAAACACTGCAGTGCAGCCTGATCAACACCGTAAGCTGAGTGCTGCTCTTCATTAAACATGACTGCACTGCAATGACACCTACAGAATGCACTATAGGTTATGCCTGGGGTTAAAAGGCCATTTTGAAAGTGAGGAGTAGAGTAGGAGAAGGGAAGGAGAAAGAAGATGAGAGCATTCTATCCTGATCAGAATAAGAAGTGAAAATGAGTTCAAGAACATGGAAGTAGTAATGCGGGTGCATTTATTCATGACTCAGACTGCTCTCTTGTTCTTTCAGACTACCCACTTGAACAGTAACTCCTTTCTTGAAGTCTTTTTTGACAGGTTGTCTAGTGTTAGCTAACTACTGGCCAGAGTGCCATTAAATCTGGTATGCGCCTTCATGTTTACCAAAGAATGATTACTAGTTATTTTGCTGACCTCCTGATCTTTCCTGTAGTACTACCGTCTATCATCTATAGGCACTATCGTTTGAAATTTGATTTTTTTTTTGAGTATTGTGTTTATTGAATTGGCAATTACAAGCTAATTTGCAAATATAACAGAACCCCTCACCATGCTTCTTGGCAAAACGTAGCTTTTTTTTTAATTCAAAAGGATGATAAAATGTGTAGTAATTCATTATGCTCAGTAAATGACCCTCAGTTATGCAAATAGGATCCAAACACCTCTTTGTTACAATAGGCAAATGTTGCAAGGGTTTAATTATCTGATACACCAGTCCATCAGGAATGCATTAGATAACACTCTGTTTGACTTGTATGTTTTAATCTTGCATGCTATTTCATTTGCTTTTGGCTGAAGTAATTTTAAACTTTATGATACATTTTAGAGAGCACACATCATTATTCTGTTAGTGTTAGTGCTGACAATGTGCTGTAGGAGTTCCATTTGATATGTTGTTTGTTGTAACATCAGGTGCCTGCTGAGAAAGAATGACAGATGGGAAGTAATATGACTTTCTACAGAGAGATTGTCCAGAAGAGGGTGCTACATGTCCAGCTGCCATTCTGCCCGTGCTGATTACATTGAGACTCAGTACCATGCCAGTTCATTTTTAAGCCTATTTAGGCTTTTTTTGCAGCTGAACCACAATGTCTTACCTCCAGGAGACTGTAGATTGACTTGATCAACTCATAGAGGATTTCTGACGTGTTGACATTCAGTGAACATGAAGCTCAATAAACGTCCAGGTAGCACTAAAATATAAAGCTCAGGATGCCTCAACACCTGTAGTAACCTGTAGTACTATTGTCACTAATAAGTGTCAGAATATATTACAGGATCTATACAAATGTAATCACTTGTCAACTTCATTGGGAGAGACCGGCTGGTATCACAAATCTAAATTCAACACAGCAGTAATTTCATCTGCATTCCTCTCACTCCACGCCTGAATAACCTCTCACAGTGCAACACTGCCATGGATCCACTGTGGTCACAACCACAGTAGAACAGATATTAGATCTGTGTAAAGTTTACTGCATATTTGGCAAAATGTGGCAAATGTAGCAAAAACCTGGACTTACATGATTTTTAAGTAAGACTATGACAATAGAAAAAATGTGCACTCTTTTATTGGTATCAAAGTATGAAAGGGCATGGGATGGGGACTACTGGAGAATATAATAAAACAGACTAAATCACATAGATGTTACTCTTTTTGATTTTTGTCTTTCCCAGATGAAAGTTGACAATTGTAAGGAAACATGGCGAAATCTCTGGTCGGCCATCCACTAGATCTGAGGACGCGTCAAACGAGACCAAAGACAGCCTGCATCACAATTCTGATCATGAGATGTATCTGAAATGTAGGTGCTGCTACACAATTTTGTATTCATATTTTATACTTTTCTCTAATCTCTGCTTTTTTGTGAAATATTGGATAGTTTTACCTCTTTGAGCCTCGAACATCTGAGCTGTTTAGAGGGGAAGTCTCTATGGTGGAACTGCTAAGGACTCACAAACACCTGAAACGTGACAAGGGTTGTTTCTGGATTTATTTTTATTTCAATATTACTATGTATTCAGTCAGAAACTAGCTGTATGCAGCTTGACCTCACAGGAAATTCATACTGTATATTTGTAAAAAATATGTAAAAAATGTCATGTATGTTTGATTTTTATCTACTGTAGTATCTACTGTACTAAAAGGAACATCACCAAAACCTTAAAGCTGCACTAATCAATATTTGTATATCAACAATAGATCAAATGACTATGTGTAATGTGAAAGGATTTGCTTTTAATGACCAACCTACAAAGGATTATCATCTGATTTTTGCCTTAACAACTCTATAAAATTATATGTAACACTTTGTATTGAGGTACACATATTTACTATTAACTAGTTGCTTATTAGCATGCATATTGGCTCTTTATTAGTCATTATAAAGCACTTATTTATGCCTTATTCTGCATGATCATATTCTACAACTACTAGGCCATTAACTAAGCATTGTTAGCATAGGTCGCTAAGGCTCTTTTTACACTCTGTACTTGGAAGAGCTGCTCGCTTTCGCAAGACGGTGTGCATCAGTCACTTTCATTTTTCTGCTCTTCCAAGCACCGAGTGTAAAAAGAGCCATAGCGACCTAATGTTAGCTAAGCTGTGAAAATCAGGCTAATGTTGGTGACTAGCTAACGTTGCTAACGTTCTAAGACACTGAGGTCATTATCAAAACGATAAAAAACACTATATACACAAGCGAACTGTAAATATTACAACAATATGTACAAAGCTAAGTGTGAAAAGTGAAGTAACTAACTTGAGGATGAAAAGCACTGTGAGGTGATCACTAAGGTTGGAGATGAAGCTAATATTAGAGTTGACAGAAAGTGAGCAGACGTCACGTGCAGTTCGTAAAACGGATATACGTCACACTACGATGTGCAAGTAGAGAATAATGGATTTACTAAGTGTGAAGAGGAGGCAACTTTAGAACAGGGAACCTGCGTGGGTTAATACGTGTCAAACTACTAGTGAGTTATTTGGAGACTATTAACTCGTTTTGTGTTTTATTACATAAGGATAGACCATTTTTATTAAGTGCTATAAAGGGAGAATGACTAATCTTGTGGTATTACCACCTTATAAAGCCCATACTGAGCAAAGCATATTAAGATAGCAATTCATGTACAACAACTTCCTTCCTTACTTAATCGTAATAACACGGAAGCATGTTTCCACCAGGAAAAGAAAACAGATGAAAAGTGTGAGAATTAAAAATTTAAATGAAGGTTGCTTGCCTATTATATTAATACCATGTTGAATCTTTTGTGCACACATACACACACACAGGGCATGAGGCTTAACAATTCAAAGTGTTGTCCTGCAGACTTGCTGACTGCAGGGAAAAGTTGATTAGCTGTTGCAAACAGGCTTACATTTATACAAAGAAACAGGGATATCAGAAAGAACATCATGTACTGAGGACAGTATGTATTGTAATGGCCATGAGAGGAGAAGTATCAGTTTTGGGGAACGAAGCAGAGACTTTAGCAAATTACAAACAGAGGGAGTGTAGGATTCCTCCACTAGGGCGCTGTCTCCACGCGAAGGGTGGAATCGTGTGCCAAGAGGCTGGACCAGCCTGTGCACCACCGAAGGGAGAGCTAAGTCTAAACCACAGCTCCTCCCCACCTCTGTAGAAACCTATCAGATAGTTGAACATTCTCATTTAAAACTCTGTGTAATGTTAAGAAGAGCACTCTTTCCTAGGATGCTGACTACAGATTAACAGCTTGCTGACTGTGGTTTTCTGAATAGAAAAGATCCTTGTACAAGATGCTTTTGATCCTCCAATGCTTTAATAAATGCCAAATTAAGGAATAGCTTCTCTCCAGACTTTTCTTTTGCAAATAAACGAACGCGCTGACAAAAGCTAGGAATGACCAATAGAAATTCTCATTGTAAAACAAAATTATGATTTATTAAACATGCAATACCTGAAAAAAAGTCATCATTTTGATTTTTGTTTTTTATTCTCATTCCATACATTTCATCATATTTTTCTTTTCCTGGTGGAAATGGTTTAAGGTAAACTGCCTGATTTGGTTTTAGAGCTCAATTAACTTGACAAGTTCACACATAAGTTTTAAAAACATCAGCAGCATCAAGTGAGATAAGATGCAGTTTGACTAGGTGATTAGTGACCGAAAGGCAGCGATTACCTGTAATACATTCCGTAGGTGAGGCTGTGTGTATGGCAATGGCTGCTATAGTTTTAGGGTTAATAGTTGTAGTCAGTAGCTGAGGAGGTGAGGTTTGAGGGAGTGACATCTTGGACATGACTGGATTAGCTTGTCTTGAGTTCCTACAATAGCAGATGTAAGATCACAGCTCCCTGTCCCCAATCCTATCTGCAGCCATTACAAGTCAGAGAGTCAGAGCGCTGATGCTTGGCCCGAGGCTCATTAACCTTAGAGCTCCACTGTGAGATTAAGATAAAAGGAGGATTGGAGTGCAAACACCCTGATGATGTTTTACTAACATCTAGTCAGGCTATGATGATGAATAGCTCCAGACAAGCTTCCAACACACGGTTTACTGGACGTTAAGATGATCGAAATGATTGTGATTGAGCCATGAGTCATACAGTATGTATTACTTTAACATCGATGTGTCATTTATTCACATATTATTATTGAGACCTTATAAGTATTGTAGGTCAAACAAACAAGAGCATTGTTGTGAGAACACAAACTTCAAGTTCAAGTTTAATAATAGTCATATGAACTGCATATAAAAGGTAATCTATGTGGTTACATTTTGTATTCTCTGTCCTTCAAGTATAACAAGACCAAAAGTCTTAAGTCTTTAGTGTACCCAGAGCTTTAGACTATGGCTGTGTTGTCATGGCACCACGAGCCACCCAACCCCCAATATAACATGCATATATATACACAGATGCTAATCAGTTTTAACAATTTTAGATTTAATATTATTTTGTATTATATTAATTGTATATATAGGCCCATTCTCAGTCAATCAGAATAAAGGCCAACAGGTGCTTTGCTGATTTACAAATAATTCACTTGAAATAAATAATGAATACAAGTGAATATGTTGATATGTCAAATGTATTTCTTTAATTTTCTTCTAATTTGAAATTATCTTATATTAAGGTGTACAGGGGCAAACAAACAAAAACAAAACAAGTGTTGCAGGCATTTTAATGGAACATGTGAGGCTACTGTTGATGTGGGGAGAGACAGCACAACCTGTCACAGCACAACGGTCACTATTTTTTCTGATTGCTGAGCTCCTGAAAAACCCATGAGCCGGAAAGTGTGTTGTCTTACTATGACAACTGTGAGCTGTCATGTCATTAGCTGTGGCATAACTGCATGTAAAGTTTTTAATATGGTGATTTTGATATTTATTGCTTTTTTCTTCTGTTTTGATATGTAAAACGTAGCATAAAACGTAGTTAATGTCAATGTCACCAACTTTTTTTATGTGGTGAAACATTATTAAAAACACACAATAAATGAACAATGATATGATCTTGTGGCACCCTTGGCCCGTACCCAGTTGGCGGTTTGAAGGGGGACGAGAGGTGATGTCATCCCCCTCGTTAGCAAAATAACCAAAATCTGTCCCACTTGTTAACCTGCTCAAAAGTCGCTCTGTGCTTTGTCTCATAGTGGCGCTTCACATTGCCGCTTTTAATAGTCGCCACGGTCTCAGCACATATGAGACATACTGGTTTTGAACTGCCTGTGGGAAGACTGAACATGTAAGAGTCTGTCCATTCATGATTAAAAGCTCTGTTTGCGCTGTCTACTTTTCGCATGTAGAGCATGCCATGTGAAATTATTTTGCCGACACGTCTCGTCTCTACTCTGTGTGTGTGTGTGTGTGTGCCTCACTCACTGGCCACTAAACCAGTGCCGTGAAGGCTAGAAAAGCTGTGCCAATTTTATAATTCTCAACAATTTATTGATATTCTCTACAGCAGAAGTGCTGTTCTCACTTATTATTTTTTCAAATGAACCAAATTTTTGTGCTGCAAATTGAACGTTTATTTGACTACAGTATATACAGTGGTGTGAAAAAGTGTTTGCCCCCTTCCTGATTTCTTATTTTTTTGCATGTTTGTCACACTTAAATGTTTCAGATCATCAAACTAATTTAAATATTAGTCAAAGATAACACAAGTAAACACAAAATGCAGTTTTTAAATGAAGGTTGTTATTATTAAGGGAAAACAAAGTCCAAACCTACATGTCCCTGTGTAAAATAGTGATTTCCCCCTAAACCTAATAACTGGTTGGGCCACCCTTAGCAGCAACAACTGCAATCAAGCATTTGCGATAACTTGCAATGAGTCTTTTACAGCGCTGTGGAGGAATTTTGACCCACTCATCTTTGCAGAATTGTTGTAATTCAGCCACACTGGAGGGTTTTCGAGCATGAACTGCTTTTTTAAGGTCATGCCACAGCATCTCAATAGGATTCAGGTCAGGACTTTGACTAGGCCACTCCAAAGTCTTCCTTTTGTTCTTCTTCAGCCATTCAGAGGTGGATTTGCTGGTGTGTTTTGGATCATTGTCCTGCTGCAGAACCCAAGTTCGCTTCAGCTTGAGGTCACGAACAGATGGCCGGACATTGTCCTTTAGGAGTTTTTGGTAGACAGCAGAATTCATGGTTCCATTTATCACAGCAAGTCTTCCAGGTCCTGAAGCAGCAAAACAACCACAGACCATCACACTACCACCACCATATTTTACTGTTGGTATGATGTTCTTTTTCTGAAATGCGGTGTTACTTTTACGCCAGATGTAATGGGACACACACCTTCCAAAAAGTTAAATTTTTGTTTCGTCAATCCACAGAGTATTTTCCCAAAAGTCTTGGGGATCATCAAGATGTTTTCTGGCAAAAATGAGACAAGGCTTAATGTTCTTTTTGCTCAGCAGTGGTTTTCGTCTTGGAACTCTGCCATGCAGGCCATTTTTGCCCAGTCTCTTTCTTATGGTGGAGTCATGAACACTGACCTTAACTGAGGCAAGTGAGGCCTGCAGTTCTTTGGATGTTGTTGTGGGGTTTTTTATGACCTCTTGGATAAGTCGTCGCTGCGCTCTTGGGGTAATTTTGGCCGGCCACTCCTGGGAAGGTTCACCACTGTTCCATGTTTTCGTCATTTGTAGATAACGGCTCTCACTGTGGTTTGCTGGAGTCCCAAAGTTTTGGAAATGGCTTTATAGCCTTTTCCAGACTGATAATCTCAATGACTTTCTTTCTCATTGTTCCTGAATTTCTTTGGATCTCGGCACAATGTTTAGCTTTTGAAGATCTTTTGGTCTACTTCACTTTGTCAGGCAGGTCCTTTTTAAGTGATTTCTTGATTGAGAACAGGTGTGGCAGTAATCAGGCCTGTGTGTGGCTAGAGAAATTGAAGTTATGTTTTAACAGGGGAGGCAATCACTATTTTACACAGGGACATAGGTTTGGATTTTGTTTTCCCTTAATAATAACAACCTTCATTTAAAAACTGCATTTTGTGTTTACTTCTGTTATCTTTGACTAATATTTAAATTTGTTTGATGATCTGAAACATTTAAGTGTGACAAACATGCAAAAAAAATAAGAAATCAAGACGGGGGCAAACACTTTTTCACACCACTGTATACGTTATTGAATGTAACATAATAATTGTACATTATGTCAGAGTTTAGTAAATGCCCCTAAAAATGGGTTCAAGGAGCAAAAAATAGGCTACCTTCTGAAACAAAGGCAAAAGGGAGCTCAACATGCTGATGATTTTGATGTGTTTATAGGCTTGATAGTAATGGAGCTAAAATATAATGTTTGTCCTATTGTCTGACTTTCATGAAAATCAGCGCATTCGTTTTCAAAATAACTTGTAGCCCACAGGGCGGTGTTGGTTAGGGACGAATGTTGACAGGACAGTGGCGCTAAAGGTCATGGCCAGGGTCACCAAAACCTTTCAGAATTAGGCTATCTTTTGGGGACAGGGCTGTAGCCAGGATTTTAGAAATATTGCTCTCATGAAAAAAGTATTTTTATTAGGATGTAGATATTTGGACATTAAGATATTTATGCATTAAACTGTTCAATTACATTTGTCATAATACTCTTTCAAAGCCTTGTCTACACTGCCAGGAATGGCTGACATGCTGAATCCTAACAAAATTTGTTTGTTTTGTTCACCAAAAAATAGTCTAATTTAAATATATTGAGTCTAAAAAAATAATGGAATCAGCACTGTTGCTGTCCAAGAAAAAAACTTAATGGGCTGAGAAAATTCTAAATTCTAGCTACATACACGTTGGGTTATCACAAATGCATTATCACAAAGATGAAAACAAAGGTATTTTCTTAACTCATGAAAAGTTGATGTTTTAGAGATACATGGTTTCCACAGGACAGCGATGTGGGTAAATAATGTATACGTTCTTCAGGTTGCTAAAACCCCCATATTCTTAGGAAGAATTCTGAGAACACGACTTCAGTGTCCTCAGCTAGGACCCCGTCTGGGAGCTGTGAATGTAAAGTAGTGTGAAGTAGTGTCTTCTCACCATGACCACTTCCTCAGTTTAAACGTCTGATGACGTGTGAGCAACAACTGTTTCTGAGCTGCAGCTCTTACTCCTAATGCTCTGATGCTCTTTCTAAAGACAGTGGGGATGGTAAACGGTCCACAGCAGGGATCAGCTGGGTACCTTACGGTGTCCTCAGATGACGCCCAGCAGGCAGCACCCCTCAAGGGTGCCAGCTTGATTAGAGAACAGGAAGAGGCTGCTGTGAGTGAAAAATCACATCCATTAGCTGTGCTGATGAGCTGAACCTGCAACACATTCGACACATGGGCCCCCTCCCACCAGCTTCCCAACCCCCACACTCACCCTGCAACCACCCTCTCCCACTCCTACAACATCCCACAAGATGAAGACCATTGAGAGACTGATACTCTCTCACCTCAGGCCCTGGGTCAGACCAGCACTGGACCTCCTGCAGTTGGCCTACCAGGAGAACATTGGAGTGGATGACAGCATCATTTACGTGTTACACTGGGCTTATTCCCACCTGGACAAGGCTGGGAGCACAGTAAGGATCATGCTCTTTGATTTCTCCAGTGCTTTTAACAGTGTACAGCAGGTCTATTCAGTTGGCGGCCCGCAGGCTGCATCCGGCCCAGAAGCAACCTCTGAGTGGCCCAACATAAATCTGATATATGACAAAATAAGTAAACTACATATATAGTGTATGGAAGCAGCTAACGAGTGAGCCATCTCGCTTCCTTCTCATCTCTGTTGAGAGTTCCACATGCGCAGTACCGATCAGGCAGGATGTTTACGGATGTAGCGACACAGCCAATCATATCTTTCACAAATCAACGTTTTCTCATGTGAGCTCTAACCAGCTTAGCAGCTTTTCAAAACATCTGGCTACTGACAGTCACAAGTTTTCCTGGAGCTATGACCCCAGACATCCTCCACAGACTTCTGGCTGCACTCCCGACCACTATCACGAAAATCATAGTCCATGTCGGCACCAATGACACCGCCCGTCAGCAATCGGAGCTGACGAAAGCAGACTTCATCCACCTCTTTGACCTGCTCAACAGCACCGGAAAACATGCTTTTGTTTTCGGTTCCAATTCCTACATTGCGTCGTGGAATTGGCCGTTTTAGCCTTCATACCTGGCTCCAGTCTGCAGCACCCATGACATTGGTTTTATTCATAACTTTAACTTATTCTGGGATCGTTCTTCCTTGTTTGCACGAGATGGTCTTCACCCAAACAAGTCAGGTAGTCGCATGCTGGCGGCTAACTTGCTGCACTCTGTGCTGTCCTCCTCACGTAGTTGACTATTTACATCACCTGTTTCCCCTTGCTCTTCTTCTTTCTCTTCTCTGCCCACCAAAAACAGCCACGCACCCTCTGCTGTCACTAACTTCCCCTTGTGGACTGATCATAGTGCTGCTATTTGGAGCCAGGATCCTTCTAGTGCTACTTTTAAAATTCCTGTGGTAATTTTGCAGTTCAATTCAATTTCAATTCAATTTTATTTATATAGCGCCAATTCATAACAGAAGTTATCTCATTGCACTTTTCCTATAGAGCAGGTCTAGACTGTACTCTTTATAATATTAATTACAGAGACCCAACAAATCCCACCATGAGCAAGCATTTGGCAACAGTGGCAAGAAAAAACTTCCTTTAAGAGGCAGAAACCTTGGACAGAACCAGACTCAATGGTGGGCGACCATCCGCCGCTGCTGTGTTAGGTTGCATAGGTCCTAAGTACGAATTAATACGAAACAGACACTGCCAACACAGCAATAATAATAACTTAATAAAGATCTGGGCCAGAACTCTACCTCCAGTCTCAACTTCAGCTCTGACCCAGCACAGACTTTTTAAGATGACTCTTCTCAATGTAAGATCCCTCTCTAACAAAACGTTTATTTTAAATGGTTTTATCTCTTCTACTGATTTAGATTTTATGTTCTTAACTGAATCCTGGTTAGGTCCTGGTGATCACAGTCAGCTGGCTGAATTGTGCCCTCCTGATTATGACTGCTTTAGTCGCCCTAGGGATTGTGGTCGAGGTGGTGGCCTTGTTACTGTCTATAGGAAGCATTAAAAGTGTAACCTCATAGCTTGCAATGACTTTTCCTCCTTTGAAGTGCTCATGTTTAAACTTGGTGGCCCCCTGCCAGTCATATTTGCTATTATTTATTGCCCCCCTAAACCAGCTGCCTCCTTCTTGTTAAAACTCCCTGAATTTTTATCCAGTCTTGTGTTAAATTATGATAGATTTCTTCTTTGTTGTGATTTTCATATTCATGTTGATGACTCCTCTAATGCCCTTGCTGCTGATTTTTTAAATATCACTAACTCTTTCAACAACATGTGTCTGGCCAAACTCATTCCCGTGGCCACACCTTAGACCTAGTCTTTACTTTGGGCCTGAAAACTCCATCTATGGAAATCAGGGACATGTTTGTATCTGATCACCTATGCATTGTTTTTAACTGTGAATTAGAGGCTGCTAGTACTGTCTTATCCCGCTCTGAGTACACACGTGTCCTTAATGAGCATAGTGCCTCAAAATTCTGTACACTGTTCAATTCTCCTGGCAGTGTGTTTCCTGATTCCTCCAACCCCAACGATTTGGTTGATTCTTTTAACTACCTGTGTTCTTCAACCTTAGATCTCATAGCTCCTCTGAAAAATAGACCAAACTCAAAGACTAGAAAACAGCCATGGTTAAATGACAGTATTCAAAGCTGTAAAAGGAAATGCAGAAGAGCAGAACGCAGATGGAAGAAATCAGGTCTCCAGATCCACTTTGTGGCTATGAAAGAGTTATTACGCCTTTATAATAGGATGGTGAAGGATGCAAGAACATGCCATTTCTCTTATTTCTGCCCATCAGCACAACCCCAGATTACTATGTAAGATTGTGGCTCAGTTAGTTAACCCTGCCTCTCCTTGTGCCTCTGCTGATTGTGAAAAGTTTCTTTTGCACTTCGCTGGTAAGGTGGAGTTAATAAGATCTGATATCACCTTTAATCCTGCCTTTTTAGATGTGGATCACCTGCTCAGGGATTCTTTGAGCAATTTTTCTGCTGTTACTCTGCCTGAACTCGCAGACATCATGTCTCTTATGAGAGTATCCTCCAGCCCTCTGGACAAAATCCCAACTAGGTTGTTATTGGAAGTTCTGGATTGTATTGTGCCTCTTTTGCTAATTATTTTTAACAGCTCACTGTCTACTGGCTGCATCCCAGATTACTTTTACACTGCTTGTGTCCAGCCAGTCCTAAAAAAACCTGGGCTTGATCCCACCCTCCTGGACAACTATCGTCCAATCTCCAAACTGCCTTTTATTTCAAAGATTCTCGAAAAACTTGTTTCTAAGCAGTTTCTTGCTGGTGTGGAAAACAACAATACCTTTGAAAAGTTCCAATCTGGCTTTCGTCAACACCACAGCACTGAGACAGCCCTTGTGCTGTTGGACTTAAGTGCTGCCTTTGACACAATTGATCATGGTATTCCCTATCAAGCCCACTGACCTCAGTACGCTGAGTTCTCTGCAGGAATGCCTGTCTGACATAAAAAACTGGATGTCGATAAATTTTCTTCAGCTCAACTCAAATAAAACTGAAATCCTTGTTATTGGGCCCCAACACATCACTAAACAAATACTGCCATCTACTGTTAACCTGTCACAACATATCAAGCCTGTTGCAAGAAATCTTGGTGTCCTGTTTGATAGCAATTTATGTTTTGAGCAACATATCACTAAGCTTGTCCAATCATGTTTTTATCACCTCAGAAACATTGCAAAAATACGATCTATTTTAAATCTTACTGATGCAGAAACTGTTGTACATGCTTTTATCTCCTCACGCCTTGGTTATTGTAACAGCCTGTTCACTCGTCTTAATCAAAAAACTTTGACACGACTGCAGACTGTACAGAACTCAGCTGCTCGGCTGTTAACCAGGGCCGAGAGGTACGATCACATCACACCTGTTTCAGCCTCTTTACATTGGCTCCCTGTTGGTTTTAGGATTGATTTTAAGATCTTGTTGATTACTTTTAAGGCTCTTCATGGCCTGGCTCCAGAATTTATTTTAGACCTTGTAATCCCTTATGAACCTTCACGTAGTTTGAGATCTTCAGGCAGGGGTCTCCTGTCTGTTCCTGAGTCCAGGATGAAAACTAAGGGGGACAGAGCTTTTGCCATCAGAGCCGAGAGGCTCTGGAACAACTTGCCCAAAGAAATTTGGTTGTCTGAGTCAGTGTCTTCTTTTAAGTCTCTTCTCAAAACACATTTTTATCTGAAAGCAGATCCTGATCTTACCTGAACTATTTTATTGCTTTTGTGTATTTTATGTATTTTATTTCTTTATATTTCATCATTCACTGTGATATTATTTCTCTTGTTGTGAAGCACTTTGTACTTTGTTTTCATAAGTGCTCTATAAATAAAGTTTTATTATTACTATTAAATTTTCCAAATGAACAATATTTGCATTTTCATGGATTCTGTTTTTTCAGTGAAGGAAAAGATGTAATTTTAACTAGGTAATTGAACTTTTTTTGTGGAAAAACCATATCAGACATAAATTATTATTGCAAGCAGAATATTTTTATATGTCCCAAAATATGTCTGGGGGGATCTTAAAGATATGAAGTGAAAATGAAGTCCAGCTTTAAGGTGTTTTTTATTTTAATTGGTATTGTGCTTTAGTGGTGCATATTTAAAAAAAAAAAAAGCATTTAATCTATATAATTAACTACAGTATCACAAACCAACTGACACTGTGACCCAGACAAGTGAGTTCATAAAATGTCAGTCAGTGGCGTCATACGGTTAAATAAGGTGACTGCCGTTAATTCTTCCAAGCAGGTAGACTACTTTGCCCGTGGATATCCTACGGCCCGGTTTTCTTAATTGGACCTTGAATGCAGCAGCACTGATCCACAGGAGTGAAATACAGCCACCGCCTCATGTACGGACAGTAGGAACTGTCAGAACTGTGGTGCGGCTGAAGAGACATTGATATCTTGTCAAACAGATGGGTTAAGGTCAGTCAATAGGAAAACGTCCACGTGCCGGTCAGATTAGAATCGGGCCGACAGAGCGTCCCGTTACCGGCGAGCAGTGTCCGTCTCATTGATTTGAAGGGGAATGAATGCTGACACATCCACGTAGTCAGCGAAGGCACGCGGCTGGCCTCACAGCGCGAGGCCAGTTGAAGAGCGGGCAGAGTGATGCGTTTCTGGGACGAGGGCACTTTGTTTTTACTCTGAAACTTCACAGCAGCAGCGTGGGGGCTGAACACCAGGACCACATTTGGATAACATGTCTCTGCTGAAACAGCGGGGGAGAGAGCTTGAGCGTTTCGACGGATTGTCGCTCATTTACTGGTACGTGAAAAGTGAACAAGCCTGCGTTCAACACCGGCGCGTGGCTTTCGCTCTGGGAAAGAGAGAATGCAATACAAAACTTCATTACGAATCTGGCAAATTATATGTTAACTTAACCATGACCTTCCAAATCAAAATGGTTCCCTTGATAGACACACAATAAGACGCTGTTCTTTCAAACTAATTCGGCTCACTTGCTCTTCCCACAGCCAATGTAGGCGCAGAGCGGCGGGAAATTAAAGTTTTTAGGTAGCGTATATGCAGAATTGGCCAGATGACCTTTATGATTCATGATATACAATATCCTCAGTGTTGCTTAACGATGTGTGTAGCCTATTTTTTTCTTTTTGAAAATGGTCATATTTTGAAATATATTTCCTTTTCACCTGAAGGAATGTGCTGTTAATGTGTGTAGGCTGTGTGTGTGTGTGTGTGTGTGTGTGTGTGTGTTGGTGGTGGCGGTTCAGTTGAGGTGATTTTGACTCTGGATTTTATTTTTTTGCCTAATTTGGATTTTTTTTAAATTTCACTATAAAATAACCACAAGATAAACAGCTTAAAATATTTCAAAATGAAAGGAAAATGTAATGCTACTGTAGCAGTGATTGTAGCACCTGCCCCCTTACCTGTTTCAATAACTACTCAATGTAAAACCCTGCAGATTAAGCAAATTCATAATTAACACTAACAATATGTCATGTGTGCAGTTAGATTAAAGTATTTAAAGAGAAGGATGAAACCATTTTAAGGTTACATTCAGTGGCATTTTTAAATTACATTGACAAAATTAAGCAACATAATGCAATGATTTACTAAAATGATCCTTTTTGTCACACCTTTGAAATGCCATATGGGATTACATGACACAATGGTCAGGGGTGAATAGAAAATACATTTAGCATCTATAAAGAAACAACTAGATTAATCACTTCTCTCCTAGGAAAACAATATGAGTTTTCCATTAAAAATAGATAAATCAAGATGAAATGTTTATGATCCCATGGGAAAGTAGGGCAGTTTGGAGAGAGTTCATTTTGTTCTTGTGTTCTGTCCCAAGGGGAGGAGTCAGTCAGCTAAATGTAGGTGCTGAGTGGACTGTTGGGGCTGGGTCAGCCAGTAGCACTTAAAAAAGGCAAGCTGAAGGGAGGTGATATAACACTGCTGCGTGCCCTGTTCTCTGGATGACACCTGTCTTTTGACAGCCGACTCTCCCACAAACAGAACCACCCCTAAAGTTCCCTCATGATTCTCTCCTCCCAGAAATTACCCGAGCTCTGGGACTACTTTCTGATTTACGTCTCAGGAGCCTTAGAGTTTAATCCTGACAGCCAAGATGTAGACCTGGGACTGTTTCCTCTCAGGATGAACCCGACCATTAAGACCAGGTACGTGTGACACAGGGAGAGTCAGGAGCACTGCTGTAGATGCATGCTTACTTATCTGCTGAGAAACTGCTGCTTTCAATCACTGCCATGAGAGAGGTCAGTTTCTGATTCTGATTCTGAGTTTGTCTGGGTTGCTTGAAAAACAGCTGTGAGGAGTGTATACAAAAACTTAAACCTGCACTTATACATGAAAGTGATGTATCTCACTGGTAAAGTTCAGCGACAGGAGAGACAGGAGAAGTTTGCATGATTGCACACTGTTTTGTAGGAATACCAGAAACTGGTTTGTTAAGTTTGTACCATTGACTAGATATAAGTCTGTGGTTTGTACTTACTAATGTAGTAGTAAATAAAAAATTGGTAAACTCAATAGATTCAAATTGAAATTTGTAACAAAAAGCAGTACTTTTTGAAATGGCTTGATTTACAATTTACCTTAAACATAATCTATAAGTTACTGTGCATTACTTGATAATATTTAAAATGATGTATTCTTAGTGTTAAAGGGTGGTAAACTCCATTTCACATTTCTTTGTACTGTAAGAAATAAAGTGACAAGGTGGAATGGAAATTATTCATGGTCATCGTGGCTTATTTCTGAATTTTTATTGATGCAATGCGTAAAAAATACACAGCTTGCCCTGTAGTTGCATATCTGTCACTCAAAATGAAAGCCATAGTTGAATAGTTCTTGTAAGGTTGGTTGGCTGCAGTAGTGCTTATACAGTGTATGAAACCATATTGACTCAGAGTAAAGTCTCTGATTTGTTAAAAACTACAAAAAAGACAAATGTTAATGAAGAGAGCATTGTATCTGTTAAAAGGACTGTTCAGTATTGAAGATTTGGAGCATTTGGAGCTTTCTTAAATTATCATTACAGAAAGGGTTCCCTATGTGTGTTCTGTGATCCTCCAGGGGGTCCCCTGCAAAGTGAACAATCCTTTCTGGTACTGAAGCCATAGAGAATGTGTAACAGTGACCATTTTGGTGGGTGTGTGTGGTCTTATTTTAGGACGGCATTAATCATTAGCATTCACCTGTAGTTTGTTACCTTTTAGTTTAGCTGCTTTGTTTTTTGTTCACACTGACTTATTACAAATGAAAGAGGAGTAAACATGGAGTCATATGGACTGACAGGTAACTCATTCATTGGACAGTTCTGTTGATGTCATCCTGCATCATCAGCACAACATGCATACATGCATCAAGTTCCTGTGGCTGACAGCAGGTCATGCTGCACTGAACTGAACTGAACCTGATTTGTTTATCTTCTCTGGTGTCACAAAGAGCTCATGAAGAAATAATTGATTACAAGCATTATTAGCTGAGACTAGAACTGGACCTCATCTGTCACAATGATGAATAGGTGGCGAAAAAGACGCATTGGCACTAGTATTATGGGGAGGATAGTTACCGTGTGGTCGCTACATTTGATTAGTTTTACTAACTTTTTAATGAGGAACTGTTAAAATACTTGGAGTAGGACTCAAGCACAATACACCACTGTTTTAACTCCTTTTCACTTTTCCATGTATCAGGCAAAATCTCTGCTGATGTGCATATACTGTATGTTACCATGGTTAACCTCTTCCACTCCACCCCTCCCTACCATAGACCCATTTGTCTCTTTTGGGGGGGGGGATATCTTTAGAGGGCGATAGCAGGTCAACAGTATATGCCACATAGAAGTGGTATACACCATCTGAAATTTTTTAATTTGAGATGCAGCTCAGCACTGTTTGTCAAGACATAGTCATAAATCTGTAATAAACATTGTGTTTTGGATAGACGCCTATTAAAATTTTGGAAGTTTAGAGTGTATAAGGGCTTAGAACATTATGACATTTGACAGATTTTGTGCAAAAGTTAACCATTTGTGACCGCTCAAGCATTGCTAAAAATAGTCAAACAACCCTCTAAAATACCACATTGAGACACCAAGACCTTGAGGAACACCAAAGAAAAATTCATGCTGTGATTTGGTATGAAAAACTTCTGACATTTGGAGATTTCTGTAAGAATTGCATTTTTCAGCGATTAGATGGCAAGCACTTTTGTTCTGCAAATTGCTTAAAAATCCCCTTATTGTGAATATACCTAGGAAAGCCATACATCGTCTGAATGCCCTGGGTCTCTAGTTTGTGGTTGTAAAGTTTCATGAGGCTGTGATTATCCTCAAGGTCACAGTAGGTTATTTTATACAGTGGGAAGGGACCCCTTTGAAAATGGGCATACCAGGTTTCCCCTCGCCAAAATTTTGCCTAACTTTGGAGCGTTATTTAGCCACCCTTCAAGCTGGGCACCAAAAGGCTAGCATGACACCAATGGATGCCTTAGGTCATCTAGTGAGCTCGCTACAACCTCTGAAAGACAGTAATGTCGGCTGAGGACACCGGCCTCCTAGCGGAGTTTAAGAGGTTAACAAATGATCATGCATGATTATATATAGATCACTGATTTATGATGGCTTAGGAGATCACATCTGTGAAAGTTGATGATGTGTGGACAGATGAAGCTACAGCAGCCATACAGGACTGTGCACAGACTGACACATGTAGAGATGCCGCCACCCAGGAGAACCACATCAATCTCAAGGAATATACATCATCAGTGACATCACACATCAGCTAATGTGTTGATGTGGTGATCACAAAGCCAATAAAATCCCTGAAAAATGTTTAAAAAACATTTGAACAGAGATACATGGTGCATGAATCACACACTGCTGCTGCCCGCACAGATCAAACAGGATGTTAAGACAGTGAGACAGATGGTGCACTGCTGGGTGCAAACTGTTCTTTTCTTTTTCTATCTCTGTCTCTTCTACTTCAATTTCATATTTTGCTTTTGGCACTCGATGCTCGTTCTAGACAGAACCATCAGGCCAATACTGGCCTTTTGTTCAATTTCAAACATCAGGCTGTCAGTCTTGCTTACCTCTGATTTGATGGAAGGAGGTTCCTGCTGTGACTATAGCAGTTTGTATTATTTTTCTATCAGGTGACTCATTTAAAGTTATGTGTGTTGTGGGAGGATTTTACTCAGCAGTCAGTAAAACCTGAAATTTAGCTCACCCTGTCTCAGATTAAAAAAGGTTTTCTGGAACAGACCCAGAGGCAGTGGCTGGGCAAGTTTTATTGACAGGGGGATAGAGGGGATGGAGAATTGTAGAATAGCTGGTGTTAAAAGAGGATGGGCTGAATATACTTTGAAGGCACTGGTAGACTGCAAGGGAGGACTGATGGGAGCAGATGATCATTGGCTGGTGACCCCTGGCTGAAGCTAGGCCCACGGGAAAGGAGGAGGTGGTGGATAAGAAGGTAGAACTGTGGCAGGAATCTGGAGACAAAGGTTAGAAACAAGTTAAAGACTGGTTGTTAGAAACGGAGCAGAAAAGTCCGAAAAATCCTCCTGGAAAACTCACAGTGATGACTGACTTGAACTGACAAGGAGTACCAGAGAAGGAGAATTCTGGACAATGTGGGGCAGCTGGATCACATCTGAATCCATATACTGTATGTTACCATGGTTAACCTCTTCCACTCCACCCCTCCCTACCATAGACCCATTTTTGTCTTTTTTTGGGAGGGGGCGCAGGGGATCTTTAGAGGGTGATAGTAGGTCAACAGTATATGCCACATAGAAGTGGTATACACCATATGAAATTTTTTAATTTGAGATGCAGCTCAGCAATGTTTGTCAAGTCATAGTCATAAATCTGTAATCAATTTTGGAAGTTTAGAGTGTATAAGGGCTTAGAACATTATGATAGAAGTATATGATGGCCATTCCCATGCTTAATTATGTCTCATAAGTTGTTGCAGCAATATTTTGCGTTGATACCATTTGTTACACAGATTTTGTGCAAAAGCATAACTTCCAAATGGATTCACAGACTTGCACAAGATTTTGTGGAAAGGTTGGTCATGAGCCAAAGGACAGCTTATTAACTGTTCATGCCAATTGGGAAAAAGGGGGTGTGGCAGTGTGAGTGGCCTGTAACAAAAAGGCACATAACTTCTAAACTGATTCACGAAACATGAACAAACTTTGTAGAAAGACACACACACACACACACACACACAGATAGACAGACATACAGACACTTTCATTGGTGACGGTTTTCCCCGCCCCTACACTTTAGCCGTGCCCCCTTTCATGCCCCCTAACAATGTTAACGCTTGTTCCAGCGGACCTCAGTTAAAAGTTAACTTTAAATCAGCCTGGTTCTTTGAGAAAAGCATACTTGGGAGTTCCAGGTGAACTCGTGGAAGCTGTTGCTGTAGGTGTGTGGTCATGTCATTAAAAAACACAGAATGCAAAACATATCAAAATAAAATAATTTCTAATGCCTGTGTTTTATTTTTCAGTGGAATCTTTTTCAGTGCCAGTACAACTTTTTCCGATACAAGTGTTTTTTCACAACAATACAACTTATACTGTAGATCTAGAATATTGACAGCCTTTCTCTAAAACACTGGTTGAAACCTCATAGATAGCACATTGCTTATTTGGCTTGGTGTCCTTGACTTGATTTTTATTGTGAAACTGACCACAGGCTGTGACAGTGGTGGCAGGTGAGACTGGATGCACTTTGACAGGTTATTTACTCGACTCCTGTCCTGTGGAATTCAGGCCTCTGGTGGCAACAAACATCACTAGTTCTGCTGTGACAGAGGAAAACATCATGCTCTCATTAAGTCACCTGGCCTTAGCATCTTTCACATCCTTATTTGGAACACATTGTTATGATGTACATATGTCCTTGGTTCCTTTCATGTTAATTCAAGGTCATTATTGCATAGATGTAAATGTAGAATCCAGTCTGGCAGTCCAGTCCAGTACACAATGTCCTATTTTATTTACTTGTATCACTGCTGCTTTTAATTTCTGTCTCCACCTAATGTGAACAGACAAAAGGCTGTTGAAAGGCATTCTGGGAAACTAAGGAAATCACCTGAAGCAGTAGATAAGACAGGTTGAGGGAAATAGTCAGTAACAACACTTCAGAACAGAGTAAGTTGGGCAAGACATTGAACCCCAAAATCCTCCCGATAATCAGCCTAGCACCTTGCATGGTAGCTCGCTTCCATCTGTGTGTGAGTGTGTGTGTGAATAAGTGAATGAGAGGCAGATTGTTAAGTGCTTTGGATAAAAGCGCTATATAAATGCAGCCATTTACCATTTAGATACAGTTTTGTCTGTGGTATTTATTCCATGTATGTTAGGGTTCTTGAACACAAAATATGCTGATTTAAGAGCTGCTATTAATGTAAGCTGCATAAAACAATCTGTACAGCTACGTTCAACTCATCTACACTTGTGAAATTTTTACAGCTATTTTTCGTCGCTATTTTTAATGGATATAGTACGCAAGGTAGCTAGCTAGCTATGTAGGAAAATGATGCTCCTATTCTTAATCCCACCTACAAAACTCTGATTGGTTGATTTGGGGAAATCAGCTGTCAATGAGCACAACACCAGGCTTGTATGACATCTTAAGGATGTCTCTGGAACTTGGAATGTTCTCAATTTTCTAATGCATTGTGGGTAATGTGTCAGCGTTGTGTTTGTCCGCCAGAAGCTCCGTCATAAATTGACATTTTATCCAGTTTTTAAGCCACAATTTTATTTTACATGCTTTTATTGAGGATTTTAAGCTTTTAGTTCTTTTATGGACGTTTATGCTAATTTTATTGCTTGATCGCACTTTTCCCCTCACCTTCTCTGGATTACCTGGACTCCTGCTAAACCTAGCTAGGTCTGTGTATAGCCTGGGGCTAGGCTAACGGGTCGGTTTTTTACCGAGGATTTTAACCAGGCTTGCTGTAACCTGGTGGCTAATCCTGGTCTTCAAACATGGCTGTGTGTCTGGATTGCCAGCCTACTTTTGCACATTCGAAGACAGACGTTACCCGACTGCAGGGTGATCTCAGGGAGAGGGACAAGTTAATCCTGGAGCTATCACTCGTAGCCACAGCGCAGTCAAAACACCTCTCCCTCCTGGGCAATCCAGTTGACGCCAGCCTGTCCACCCCTCCAAACCATACAGCATTAGCCCAGGACAATGATACCACTGTGTTGTGGTCCGGAAGTGAAGGGATCCACGCTACGGGCCTTTCCACCCTGGGGGAGGATGTATGGCTCAACCTTGGAGCAAAACCTAAGATCCAAGATTGCTTGACTCCATCCATCTCAGAGCCTTGGGTCCAAGTTAAAAACAGTAAGTCCTGCTGGGGTAAGCATCGCCTCCAGCCGCTCACACAGGAAGCTCCCCAGCTTGGGAATAAATTTCAAGTTCTGGACAGCCTGACCTCTCCACCTTACCCAGTACATCCTGATCTAGCTGGCTGTCCTCCCTCCTCATCGGCTGATCCCCCCGACCTGTCAGCAAATGGATTTGACATCCTGGACAAGAAAGACTTCCCTCCGCTGACAGGTCCATCGCATCCAAAAGCGGAGCACTCCCCATCGGCTTTTGCTCACCACCTGGGATCCCGTAAGGAAACCTCATTCTCACGACTTAGATTGCTGAAGCAGACAGTGTCCAGACACTCTGCCAAGTCTGTACCGGTCAACGGCAGCATCCCCCCAGTGCTATGTCCTCTGCGCTGGGTAGGCACCCTCTTCCACCGGTGCATGATAGTCGGGGGCACTCTTCTACTAGACCTGTGCCACAGCCACCTTCAAATCTGATCGTAGGTGATTCCATTATCATGGATGTTAGGGTGAGCAGGGTTGTTTTCCAGGTGCCAAGGTAAATGACATTCTGGCAGAACTCCCTAGTTTGTACACCTCCGAAAGTTGTCATTCACGTTGGCACGAATGACATTCCACGGCAGCAGTTGGCACTTTTAAAATGTGATTTTATGCGTCTTTTTAACATCCACAGTGCTGCTGTTTGCAATTTGGTTTTATCAACAATTTTAATCTGTTCTGGGAACGTTCTTCTGTTTTTAAAGGCGATGGACTCCATACAAATCATTCAGGTACACAAATGCTAACGGCAAATGTGTTTTATTTCATCCTCTCCAACTCCCGTGTCTGTGCTATGGACAATAGACAGTCCCTGGGACCGAGTGCTTTCAGTTTTGGTTTCACTGTAAACTTGACCAGTTTGAGTGTGCTTGGCCTATCCAGCTTTGAATCTATTATAAAGACACATGGTCCTGCATCTCAGCATGACCCCTCCCAACATAGGGAACTTTTAAAAGCACCTGTTTCTTATATAGGTGTTTTATGTAATAGCAGGTTTCATGCTCCCTGTGCTTTTAATAGCCATGTTTCTAATACTCATGTTTCAAATGTTTTGTACAAAAACATTTTAGACAACACAAGTCATAGAAACACATGTAACTTAATTACTTTAAATCTACTCTTGGTCACTCTGTTAACTTTGGTCTGCCCAATATAAGGTCCCCCTCCAACAAATCTTTTATGTGCCAGGATTTTATAATTTCTAACAAATTTGACTTTTTTTTTTTATCATATCAGAAACCTGGCTTAATGTTGGTGACTCTGTCCCCCTGATAGAATCCTCACCCCCCAATTTCTCCTTTTTCAACCAGCCCAGGTTATTTGGTTGAAGGGGTGGACTTTCAGTTGTTTATAATAACAACTTCAATTGCTCACTCATCGTCCATTGAGTCACTGTTAGAGGGTTAATAAGCTAAACCCTGTATGCTCTTGCATTTGTAATACTTCCTCTGCAGCCAATTTTACAGATGCTCTCCTGTCTTCCTCAGTTGATATTTGCTCAAGATGTTGACACAGTCCTAAATAATTTTAATAACACCTGCGCCCCGATCCTCAAATTGCACCATTAAAGCATTTAAGTCTACCTCCAATGGATAACTGACAACATACTTGCCCTAAAGAGGGACTGTTGTAGGGCAGAGCGGAAGTGGAAAGCCTCTAGACTAACAGTGCACCTTTACATTTTAAGAGTTTCTATGAGTAATTTTAATACAGCAGTTAAAAATGCCAGAGCACAGTATTTTTCTAACCTTACTGAAGAAAACCGACACAACTTCAGGGTTTTGTTCAATGTAATTAACCGTGCCACAGAGGGTCCTCCAAGTCAGTATGCACCCCTCCCCTCAGAAATGTGAAGAATTTTTAACTTTTTCTGTCAGCAAAGTCTCTAGTATCAGAATGCACATTCCCCCTCCTGCGCAGGACACAACAATTTCTTTTGACTCAATATCTATTGACACTCTCACTGAGGTGATTAGTCAAATGAAGCCCTCTTCGTGTGCTCTCGACATCCTACCTGTAAGATTTCTAAAAGAAATATATGGATCTCTCAGTCCCTATATTGTTGCCATAATTAACATGTCACTATTGTCTGGTTCTGTCCCTGCTTATTTTAAGAATGCAATAGTTCAACCCCTTCTGAAAAAAACCCTCTTCAGACCCTAACTGCATGGATAACTTCAAACCAATTTCCAAACTGCCTTTTCAGAAATGGACTCTGAAAGACATTTCAGTCTGGATTTAGGGCAAACCACAGTACAGAGACTGCACTCCTAAAAATGATGAATGATCTGCTGATACTGGAAAATCTGCAGTTTTAGTTCTGTTAGATTTAAGTGCTGCATTTGATACTGTTGACCTTGTCGAAGACGAAGAAGGGGAGGAGGAAGGTGTGTTCGTAGGCAGAGAGAGAAGAGGAAAGCTAAGAATGTAGGACTGACAGTAGGGACTTTGAATGCTGGAAAGAGTACAACAGATGCAGTATTTGCTTTGAGGATGCTGATGGAGAAGTACAGAGAAGGTCATAGAGAGTTGCATCGTGTCTTCGTAGATTTAGAGAAAGCGTATGACAGGGTGCCGAGAGAGGAGCTGTGGTATTGTATGAGGAAGTCTGGAGTGGCAGAGAAGTATGTTAGAGTGGTGCAGGACATGTATGAGAGCTTTAAGACCGTGGTGAGGTGTGCTGTAGGTGTGACAGAGGAGTTCAAGGTGGAGGTGGGTCTGCATCAAGGATCGGCTCTGAGCCCCTTCTTGTTTGCTCTGGTGATGGACAGGCTGACAGATGAGGTTAGACAGGAATCTCCATGGACTATGATGTTTGCGGATGACATTGTGATTTGTAGTGAGAGCAGGGAGCAGGTGGAGGAAAATCTAGAGAGATGGAGGTCTGCTCTGGAAAACAGAGGAATGAAGCTTAGCCGCAGTAAGACAGAATACATGTGCGTCAATGAGAGGGACCTAGGTGGAACGGTGAGGTTACAGGGAGCAGAGGTGAAGAAGGTGCAGGACTTTAAGTACTTAGGGTCAACGGTTCAGAGCAATGGAGACTGTGGAAAAGAGGTGAAGAGGCGAGTGCAAGCAGGTTGGAACGGGTGGAGAAAAGTGTCAGGTGTGTTGTGTGATAAAAGAGTATCAGCAAGAATGAAAGGAAAGGTGTTCAAGACGGTAGTGAGACCAGCGTTGTTGTGCAGCTTAGAGACAGTGGCACTGAAGAAAAGACAAGAGACAGAGCTGGAGGTAGCAGAGCTTAAGATGTTGAGGTTCTCTTTGGGAGTCACGAGGATGGACAGGATCAGGAATGAGTACATCAGAGGGACAGCTCATGTTAGATGTTTCGGAGATAAAGTCAGAGAGGCCAGATTGAGGTGGTTTGGACTTGTTCAGAGGAGAGACTGAATATATTGGTAGAAGGATGCTGAGGTTGGGGCTGCCTGCTCACGGTCATCCTCTGTGAAGATGACCTGCGGGGTACCTCGGGGGTCTGTCCTTGGTCCACACTTGTTCCACTCTTGTTCTCGCTCTGCATGTTACCCCTGGGGCATGTCATCCGCAGGCATAATATCAGCTTCCAATATCAGCTATGCAGATGACACTCAACTGTACCTCTCTTTTAACCCCAATGATTTTTATCACATTAATACAAAACTGCATCCTTGACCTCAAATGCTGGATGGCTCAGAACTTCCTGCAGCTAAATATTAATAAGAACGAGGTAATTATTATTGGACCTGGCACAGCTAACACTCAACATCTGGGCTCTCTGTCCCAAAACATAGCCCCAAACTGCAAAAATCTTTGGCGTCATCTTTGACAACAATCTGAGCTTGAACAAGCATGTTAATACAGTTGTCCAGTCTTGCTTTCTGTAGCTCAAGAGAATCTCCAAGATCAGTTCATTTCTGTCCAGTAGAAATCTACAGACCATCATACACGCTTTTATTAACTCTTGCTTTGACTACTGTAACTCTCTCTCTACATATGTCTGAGTCAACAGAGTTTACATAAATTACAGCTTGTCCAAAATGCAGCCAGACTCACCAAAACTCCCCTTCATTGGCTTCCAGTAAATTTTAGAATTGATTTTAAAATATTATTGATAACTTTTTCAGGCCCGATCTGGACTCGCACCAAATAACATTTTAGATCTTTTGACACCATACGTGCCTAGTCAGAACCTGAGGTCCTCAGCCAAGGCTCTGCTAGCCATTCCACATTCTAGGACCAAGACCAAGGGTGACCTGGCCTTTTCTGTGAGGGCCCCCACTAGGGGTGTAAGCGGTACCTGTATTCGTCCCAAACCATTTGGTACAGGACGTTCAGTTCGGTATGTGATTTCCTCGGATCGGTACGCCCTGTGACCCAAACTATTATGTCAAAATAGTTTTATGACAACTACTCGCACCCGCTGAACAGAAATTCTAGAGTGTGAGTTTTACCCGGAACGTTTTGGCGGTGCACTAGTTGCTGTCTATCAGCTGTAGTATGCTAGTTGGCTTAGCCCGGTTAGCCAGGTTAGTCAAACTCCTGTAGTGTCGCTGCCACACGAATGGTAAACACAAATGAGAGACCAGCTGGAGGATCCTCCTGTGACATTTAGATCCAATGGGAGCACATTATGCCTGTGGAAACAAAATGTCAATGATTAAAAACGTTTGTCAATGTAAGATGGTCTGTGCAGATTGAGAAAAAATAATCTGTATTTTAAATTTAATCTATAACATAATGCAGAAAAGAGTGTAAGAGAGTATTTATTTGGCTTCCCCTGTCATGTGAAGTCATGCTCATTGCATGGAAAATTATTACAAGAAAAGAAAAATTAAATAAGTATATGTTTAAGTAAAAATCAATAACATAAAAAGTACAGTACAGAACTCTGGCAGAAAGTGTTATGTCTCAAACGTACATTTTGTCGTCTGCCCTTTTTCATAAGGGTTTCTGCAGACATATGCATGCAGCCGAAAATGTATGAACCTGCACAGTGCGTGCTCGCAGACTGCACATGAATGGACACATCCACCTTCACTATCATCATTGTATTGGACCCAATGTCTACATCCAATTCTGTTTTGGAGTATATCTGTGCCTTTTATGTTGGTGTTTTAATCTGACAAGGGAACCTATAGAGAAATGGGCAGTTGTGGGGCCACCTAAAATACGTACATTCTCTTACATTTTGCAGACTCTTAACAGACACTGTGAGAATCAGCTCCATTCTTCCCTGTCAGGTAAAATCAATGCCCAGTAATGGCATTCCAATTCACCCGTTATCGACTACTCTCATCCCCATTCCCTCTGGTGATGAATGATTTGCTGGGAATGACTTCTTTGGGTTTGATTTTCTCTCTAAAGAAGATGTGATCCTGAAGTAGAATGCTGACTGGATTTGCCCCCAGGGAAGTTTGCTTGTTGCAGATTTTTTTCCTCTCCCCCTCAACCTATTTATGTTTCCTTACTTAGCTGAGTGGTCTGTTGTTTCTGTTTAGGAGTGTCAAAGGTGTCAGACACTTGTCCTGTTCTTTCTTCATTTCAAGTGAGAGGATGTGAGTGGGTTGCTGGTGTGTGCCTTAACAGTTGTAATTAGCTGAGACAAAGACAAGCTCAATGCCTTTCATTCAACTGAAAGCTAATTAAGTAATTAAGGAAGCCCTTGCACATGCATTTCAATGTCTATTTTGTTCCTAGGATGTTTTAGCTTAGAAGTCACTTCTTTTGTATTTAGTCACCCTTTTTCAAAAGCTTGGAAGGATTACTCAAAATAAAAGTCCTGAACCATATACTATGTATCATAGGTAAAATACTATGATTTTACCTATGATTTTTACCCCTTCACTCTCACCCTTCTTCAAGAACAAAGCATATCCAATACAAAGCAACATGTTAAATACAGCTGTTGCTGATGTAACTTGTATTTCATGGTCAGTTCTTGTTGTTTAGTGTTCTTTGGGGAAATCAGATGAGCAGATGAGTCAATGTCACCTAGAGATAATTTCTAAAGCAATGAGCATTTTATTCAGTGATATAAAACATCAATGGCTAATATTATTTTATTGTCATTATTTTATACCTGCAATTTTGCTGCAACAGTCATACAAACAGTGTGCAAAATACCCTTTGACAATAAGGGAGTACTGTGTACTATGTGTGCGCTTTTGTATTTATGCTTGATGTTGATGTAAAGCACTTTGTAACCTGTGTTAAAAAAGGTGCTATGTAAATAAAGTTTTACTTACCTACTGTGCCGTGTGCACTTCCAAAACAGACTAGGGTACAAAATGTCACTCAAATGATCCTAGTAGTAGATATTTAACACCACAACATTTAACTTCCTCTACAGTGTGAGTAAATCACTTGCACTTGCCCCTAAAAATAGATATGTGCCAACTGGATAAATAATTTACGAGCACAGTGTGAGTAAAGATTATAACCTACCATAATTTCTTTTCGCCCCGCTGCTAATCGGTCAAAACATAGTCGGGCTGGCCATCGGGAGCACCGGTGGGCCGGTTGCTCTGTGGGCCGCTTGAGCAGCCCATTATACAAAAACAAGAGCGAGAGAGATGCGTCGTCGGCCCACTTTGATTATGCACCAGTCCACCAGTTTTGTAGCTGAAGCCATAAGACAAAAGACAACAGGGATAAGATAAGCAGGGTTTGGGTTTGGCTAGCTCGCTATTTAGCTATATCGGGTGCTGTTTGTTCAAACATGTTCAACTTTTCATAAAGTCGATGCGCTCGTCAATGTCACTTTTTGTGAACCGACCAATCACAGCCTGGGTGGGGCAGGACATTAAAAGAAAGTTGACGTGCTACAATAAACTTTCAAATGTTAAACTCATTGTTATGCATGAATGGTTATGGTTATTGACAAGGATTTAATGAAGGAACAAAACCTACAAAGTAAATATTGGTTGTGTGTTTCTTAAACTGCTTTTTTTCCAACTGAAATTAATATTATTCTAGTGGTAGGCTACATAGTATACTATTATATGGAATTATAATGAATATACTAACATTATACAATTAATATATTAATATTATACGGACATTATACTATTACATAACAGTATACATTTTATTTAATTTTCTAATATTATACTAATATACTAATTTATACTTGTTACTCATCCTGGTTGAGGGTAGTGCCTCTGCAGTGGACAGGTGTATATTTAGCCAGAGCCAGGATGCCATTGTGCCAATATGTGCTCCTGCTAGCCATCCTCCTCCTGAGAGCAACACGTTCCCATTGTTCTATTTTACAGTCATTGTTATAAATACAGTGGCAAGGAAAAGTATGTGAACCTTTTGGAATTTCATGGTTTTCTGAATAAATTTGTCATAAAATGTGATCTGATCTTCATTTAAGTCAATAAATAATAGGCTGCTGAGCTTTTGTACAGTTGCTATGTACAGCGGCTGTATAGGCTAGTTTTGTACTGAACTGAACGTGACAGCTTTTGCACACTGTTGTAGGCACTGCAGTGCCTTTGAACGGTTCGGTGTTCACTTACTGATGTACGTACTGCAGTGCATTTGAACGGCGATGCGACCGCTTAGCTTAGAAAAAAAAGTGAACAAACTACATAGTCAGCGACTGTTAATCTTTGAACTGAACTAGATAATGTGATTCGAAACAGCAAAGTTACTCATGATTTCCACCTCTGATGTTACAGCTTGTTAGTAAACACTTGCTTATTAACACGTCCAGCAGTTACAGAGCAGCATGATCATTCATTTGGAGTCGTGTTTCTGGCCACCTAAGGAATGTAATTCCTAAGGGAATGTTCACTGTTCTGTCAGCTCTGTGTTTGGTCTCCAGCAGCTCCTGAGGGAAACATCTGGCTCTTCAGCTGCTAGATGCTCCGCTATGTTCACCAGCTGCTCTCTGACTGAGTCTGTCTACTGTCTGCTGCTGAGCAGCTCGTGTTCACTGGCTTCATCAGAGCTTTTTACTGGAAACAGCTGGCTGCTGTGGCTGAAGACAACTCTATGAGAGTGGTGAGAGTGGCTCAAGGTAGGCGATATCTAACAGTGTAAGAGGACCTGAGGGATTCTGGTTACATTGAGTCCACCTTGTGCAAACATACATACATGTAAAGTATGTCTATCTGTATGTGTTGACCTGAAAAAGTTGTCTTTCGTTAAATCTCAGTGCAACTCTTCGAGTGTTGTTTTCCTGTTTATCACATTGCACCTACTTTACCCTCCCTCTGATCCGCTTATGTGGCAGTTTAAAAAAATGTGCAGGTGCTCACAGGAAATGAAATAGAGCAGACACAGTCTCTAATGCATGTTATCTCTTCTCAACCTGTATCTGTCCAGCTTGCTTTTACATTTTCAACATTAAAGTCTTTATTCTTCTAAACATCATTTGGAGGAAAAATACTTCTTGAATTCTCAAAGTTTAAGTATTTAGATATTTTGTAATTCCTTCCAGGACTAGACACAAACCTTTCAACTACAAACGAACCATGATGTGGCTGATTGTTGTCTCTTTCCTCAGTCAACAACATCCTGATTTTGTTGTCCACTGAATCATTATGGAATAACAAGATAACATATGTAATAATCCTTTTTGTAGTAGAGGTGTAGAAATGGGCTGGTCTTTAATTAATGCTAAAAAGTTCAAGAGCACATGAAATTTAAAATAGTTAATGTTAATACAATGTTCTCATCCTTCCTGACTTTACTTTAGAAGTTTCTACTTCAAAAGCCAGCATGTTCACAACTTAAACCAAAATAAATCTACTTGGAAAGTGAAAAGAGGCAGCAAAAACATGGGTAAAATAATCCCAGGCAAACCTCTCATAATCAAATGTATTGCTACACAACGGTGGTGCATTTTTATCCTTGAAATATGCAAATGAAAAAAAAGATTTGTTAACATGTTGTAATTAATATTTCAGAGGAGGGAGAAGCCTTTGATATTTAAAAAAAAATCTTTTTTTATCCTCCACACTTTCCTACAGAAGGCTGAAGAGGCCAGAGGTTTGATTCTATTTGGTTTTCAAGATCACAGAATAATTATTTTATGATATTTACATCATTATCATAGCCAACTGCAGCTGCAACCCATAACGAAAGTCTTGTAATATCCTATAATATTCCTATAGCAACTCATAGTGTGTGTGTAATTGTTAACAGTTAGTTAGCAGGACAGATATCAGAACAGCATAGACTTTTTTAGACAGCAGAGATGACAGCTACAAAGTTGGAATGATGGCATTAAAAGAGAGTGTAGGGACTACAAGTTCCCTTATTTGGAGAGAATTTTGTTGGAAGAGTTTGGTTTCTTCATTAGTCCTCTGCAGAGGTGACACAGAACTACTAATTCTGATTGTTGGGGGCAATGCCAGACGAACAGTGCAAATCATGATCATATATTCTGGTCCTGACCTGTTTCGATCACTTATGGTAAGAGTACACACCAGACTTTAGAAGAGGTAGTCAGAACCTCAATCCCTTTTAGAGTTGATGTTCTATACTGTACCTATGCAACATCTCACAAGTGATAAACTCTGAAGAATTGAATGAAGCACAATTATGTCACTTATGTATACTGCCATTCCTCATAGTATACTTCTTATTGGTAACAATGGATGAAGAAATATGGCCACTTAGGAAGGAACTTGATTCCTTTTCTTGTGGAATTATTATTTTATTTTATTTTTCAGGGTGAGATATGTATGGATTGGGAGTAATACCAGATCTGTGTGTATAAGTATTTGTAATTCTCCTTCTGTAAATATCATGGCTTGCAATAAAAAACAAAAATAAAAAAAGGACTGTAGGTGGATATGGATAAGGGAGAAACCAACAGTTAAGATGATGTAGTTTGTGCGCAGCCACTCTGGTGAAATGGGAGCTGTAGTTTTTAAAATGCTAACAAATTAATTGTTGTATAATTTTGTTAAAAAACACAGAGTTCACATTTTAATATCAAGTGCTGTTGTAGATACTAATTTATCTTAGGATATGGGTAGTGAACCTCAGGAACACATTTCATAATTTCTGAGGGAACAATGAGAGATTGTATTGTGCCACATAAGGAAGTGGAACACTGGCTAGCCTGGAGGTACTGTCAGGACTTCAGATCTCAAATGCTGTACAAATGTACAAAGATGGATTGATGATGTTTGTATTAATTACTATTTTGATTGTTTGTTTGTCTGAGGTCAAGCCTTTGTAACACACCATGTGTATGGTACCATTACTAATTAATGCACAACCTGTTGTACTCTCTTACTTAAACTTTTGGTTCATTTGACCTTTTCATGAGCCTGAAGCGCTAAAGAAACAAGTTTCTTAATAAAAGACCCTTGAGTGTGAACACTATTTTTTCTAATTATATACCAGCACCTCTTGCTCTGCCATGCATGCTTTTCACACCTTTTTATAAAAAAAAGGTATTTCATGATGATTGTGTTATTGTAAGATAATACTGCTCGTCATTTAGCATGTTACCACACTATGTTAGCATTAATCTCAAAGAACAGCTGAGGTGGAGCAGAAGTGAAAAATTGAATCTGTCCATGGAGCTGGATGAAGGGGATCGCTAAAACTATTAGGATTCATGAGCTCTTGAGCATGAATTTCGATGCCATATTTCATGGCAATCCATCCAACACTATAGAAATATTCCACTCCAAGTGTCTGATGAACGCTGTTAGTATTATCCCATATGCAGACAGTATTGGTTTTCTCCACGCATAATAAACTAATTTTGCTTCAGCCCAGTAGGCCACAGGGTGACAGACATGTGAATGTCTTCTCTTCACCTCCTCCAGCCACCAGCTGCTGCTCATTTAGTTCCTTTAAATGATTCCGAGAATCACCTATTTCTCCTCTCATTCAAGCTGCATTGTAGGGGTGTAAGGGTTTGTGTATTTCTCCCTAACCGTTCGGTATGCGACTTCCTCAGTTTGGTACATCCTGTGACCCAAACTGTTACTGTCAAAATAGTCTATTTATGTCTGCTACTCGCACGTGCGGAACAGAAATTCTAGAGCGCAAGTTTTACCTGGAAAGTTTTGGCAGTGCGAACGTGTTGAATTTGATATATCATATCATATAAGTAATACTTCTTTTAAGCTGACATAATGTTAAGTGACTGTCCTGATACTAAGTTAAAGGTAACATTGGAGAAACCAGCAAGAGAGAGCTGGATTTGAAAGTATCCGACCGAAAAAATCCCACCCCCTCCCTTCAAGCCTCCCTCCAAAGCCACTCCCCCAAAACACATTTTCATGCACAATGAGTGCTTGGGCAGAGTGCACGCAGGTAGGCAGGTAGGCAGGTAGGTTACTGCGCATGCGTCACCGTTGTGTGTGCACGCCATAGGCTTCGTCTTAAACCACCATAAACTGACATTTTAGCTAGTTTTTAAGCCATGTTTCTACACTTTTTGCTGGCTATTGTTTTACTCATATATGTTTTAACATGGAAAAAGTTTTTAGTCATCGGACATATGGATCTTAAGTGATTTTAAGCTGGCTGTCAATTCGACGTGATTTACCGGACTCCCTCCACTGCTGCTAGCTCAGCTAGGTTTGTTTTTAGCCCGGCGGCTAGGTTAGCCGGTGGCTTTTATTATGGATTTTAAGCTTTTAGCACTTTTACAGACTTTACTGTGGATTTTAAGCTTTTAGTGGACTTTTACAGACTAACTGCAAGCCTGATGGCTGAGTGTGGATCTTGCCACCTTACCATCTCAAAGCTGAAGAAAAGTATCGCTTGTCTGGAAGCTAAGAGAAAAAGATATGCTCATCCTGGAGTTCTCCACTGTCGCCTCGGCCCAGGCAAAACACCTTGCAGTCCTCAGCTCCTCTGGCTGCAGCAACCGAAATGCGACCATCCCATCTCACTCCCCTGACTGCTCCACTCCAGTACTGGACAATGATCCCACTCTTCTGTGGCTCGGCTCCATCATGAGCATAAAGCTGTTTCAACTAAGCCTGAAGATCTGTGGCTCCTCATGGGTGCAAAGCCCTAAGCAATGGCCATTTCTACTCCTTGCCGAGCCCCAGTGGATGCATGGTCACTCGTCCGCGGGGGTGGTGAGAAGACTCCGGTGAGTTCAACGCCACGTCAACCGGAGCACTGGACTGTAGCCTGCAAGGACAGACAAGGTGCAAAGTGCCTGCCTCCCCCTCCTTTACATCGGGACCTCCCACTGGCCAACAGGTTTGACATCCTGGATACACAGGACTTTTCTCCACTGGAGGGACACTCCCATTTTCCAGCCGTCGTCTTCCTCCTCCTCTCGCTGCAAGTTACTGAAAGAGGCCATGATCAGGAGAAGCTCTGGAGGTCTCATTCGTCCAGAGACAGCAGCGAACCCCTCTGCTAAGAAGGACGCCATGGCCACGACTATCCCACGGACGGCTGATGGAACTCGGCGGTCTCCACGATCATCGACTCTGCCACCTCTCATCCCCCCTATTGTAAGGAATATCCGCTTCTTTAATGCGGTCACACACTGCTTTCCCAGAGCTATGACCCCAGACATCCTCGAAAAGCTCCCCAGACTTCTGGCTGCACTCCCGACGACTATCACGAAAATCATCCATGTCAGCACCAATGACACTGCCCATCAGCAATCTGAGCTGACGAAAGCAGACTTTATCCGCCCCTTTGACCTGCTCAACAGCAGTGGAAAGCATGCTTTTATTTCGGGTCCAATTCCTACACTGGGTTGTGGAATTGGCCGTTTTAGCAGGATCCTCAGCCTTCATACCTGGCTCCAGTCTGTCTGCAGACCCCATGACGTTGGTTATATTCACAATTTTAACTTATTCTGGGATCGTTCTATCCTTGTTTGCACGAGATGGTCTTCACCCAAACAAGTCAGGTAGTCGCATGCTGGCGGCTAACTTGTAGCACGCTGTGCTGTCCTCCTCACGCAATTAATTATTTACATCACCTGTTTCCCCTTGCTCTTCTTCTTTCTCTTCTCTGCCCACCAAAAACAGCCACGCACCCTCTGCTGTTACTAACTTCCCCTTGTGGACTGATCATAGTGTTGCTATTTGGAGCCAGGATCCTTCTAGCGCTACTTTTAAAATTCCTGTGGTAATTTCATATAGGTCGTTAATACGAAACAGACACTGACACAGCAATAATAATAATTTAATAAAGATCTGGGCCAGAACCCTACCTCCAGTCTCAACTTCAGCTCTGACCCAGCACAGACTTTTTAAGATGGCTCTTCTCAATATAAGATCCCTCTCTAACAAAACGTTTATTTTAAATGATTTTATCTCTTCTACTGATTTAGATTTCATGTTTTTAACAGACTCCTGGTTACATTCTGGTGATCACAGTCAGCTGGCTGAATTGCGCCCTCCAGATTATGACTTCTTTAGCCGCTCTAGGGATTGTGGTCGTGGTGGTGGCCTTGTTACTGTGTATAGGAAGCATTTAAAATGTAACCTCATAGCTTGCAATGATTTTTCCTCCTTTGAAGTGCTCATGTTTAAACTTGGCGGCCCCCTCCCGGTCATATTTGCTATTATTTATCGCCCCCCTAAACCAGCTGGCTCCTTCTTGTTAGAACTCCCTGAATTTTTATCCAGTCTTGTTTTAAATTATGATAGAATTGCTCTTTGTGGTGATTTTAATATTCATGTTGATGAGTCTTCTAATGTATGTCTTGTATCTGATCACCTATGCATTGTTTTTAACTGTGAATTACAGGCCGCTAGTACTGTCTTATCCCGTTCTAAGTACACATGCGTCCTTAATGAGCATAGTGCCTCAAAATTCTGTACGCTGTTAAATTCTCCTGGCAGTGTGTTTCCTGATTCCTGCAACACCAACGATTTGGTTGATTCTTTTAACTACCTGTGTTCTTCAACCTTAGATCTCATAGCTCCTCTGAAAAATAGACCAAACTCAAAGACTAGAAAACAGCCATGGTTAAATGACAGTATTCGAAGCTGTAAAAGGAAATGCAGAAGAGCAGAACGCAGATGGAAGAAATCAGGTCTCCAGGTCCACTTTGTGGCTATGAAAGAGCTATTACTCCTTTATAACAGGATGGTGAATGGATGCAAGAACATATCTGTCTGTTTCTCTGCACTTATTTCTGCCCATCAGCACAACCCCAGATTCCTATTTAAGACTGTGGCTCAGTTAGTTAACCCAGCCTCTCCTTGTGCCTCTGCTGATTGTGACGCTAATTGTGAAAAGTTTCTTTTGCACTTTGCTGGAAAGGTGGAGTTAATAAGATCTGGTATTACCCCAACCCTGCCTTTTTAGATCTGAATCACCCGCTCAGGGATTCTTTGAGCAATTTTTCTGCTGTTACTCTGCCTGAACTCACAGACATCATGTCTCTTATGAGAGTATCCCTCAGCCCTCTGGACAAAATCCGAACTAGGTTCTTATTGGAAGTTATGGATTATACTGCGCCCCATTTTCTAACTATTTTGAACAGTTCGCTGTCATAAGGCTGCGTACCAGATTACTTTAAAACTGCTTGTGTCCAGCCAGTCCTAAAAAAACCTGGTTATTTCCAAGGTTCTCAAAAAACTTGTTTCTAAGCAGCTTCTTGCTGCTGTGAAAAACAATAATACCTTTGAAAAGTTTCAATCTGGCTTCCGTCATCACCACAGCACTGAGATAGCCCTTCTCAAAGTCACCAATGACCTTTTAATGAATGCCGACACAGGCATGTCTTCAATTCTTGTGCTGTTGGACTTAAGTGCCGTCTTTGACACAATAGATCATGGCATTCTTTTAGATAGACTGAGGCACTGGTTGGGCATATCTGGCACTGCACTAGACTGGTTCTCATCTTATTTGTCCAATAGGAAATTCTGTGTTGCCATTAATAACTTCATGTCATCCTTTTCCCATATCAACTATGGTGTGCCTCAAGGTTAAATTCTGGGACCATTACTGTTCTCCTGTCATCCGCAGACATGGGATTTCTTTTCATTGTTATGCGGATGACACACAGTTGTACCTCCCTGTCAAGCCCACTGACCTTAGTATGCCAAGTTATCTGCAGGACTGCCTGTTTGACATAAAAAATTGGATGTCGATACATTTTCTTCAGCTCAATTCAAATAAAACTGAAATCCTTGTTATTGGGCCCTAACATATCAATAAACAAATACTGCCATATACTGGTAACCTGTCACAACATATCAGAATCAGAATCAGAAATACATTATTGATCCCCGTAGGGAAACTCTTTAAAACTCTTTATCAAGCCTATTGCAAGAAATCTTGGTGTCCTGTTTGATAGCAATTTATGTTTTGAGCAACATATCACTAAGCTTGTCCAATCATGTTTTTATCACCTCAGAAACATTGCAAAAATTCGATCTATTTTAAATCTTACTGATGCAGAAACTGTTGTATATGCTTTTATCTCCTCACGCCTTGGTTATTGTAACAGTCTGTTCATTGTCTTAATCAAAAAACTTTGAAGCGACTGCAGACTTTACAGAACTCAGCTGCTAGGCTTTTAACCAGGATGTACGATCACATCACACCTGTTTTTGCCTCTTTACCATGGCTCCCTTACCATGGCTCCCTGCCTGGCTCCAGACTATATTTGAGACCTTTTAATCCGTTATGAACCTTCACGTACTTTGAGATCTTTAGTCTTCTTCTAAATACTAAGTGGGACAGAGCTTTTGCCATCACGGCCCCAAGGCTCTGGCACAACTTGCCCGAAAAAATTAGGTTGTCTGAGTCACTGTCTTCTTTTAAGTCTCTTCTCAAAGCACATTTTTATCAGAAAGCATATCCTGATTTTACCTGAGCTGTCTGTTTATTTTTGATATCGGTCTTGACATGACTGATCAAGAAGTGGGGATGTAAAATACTGATACTTACCTGGCAGGGGAGATACCATGATCAAGAAGGTGGTTCACCCAGGGCGAGGCTCAGCCATTGCACTCCGGTTTTGCTGACCCCTGCGAATTCCCCAAATGTGGGAATCTCGACTGCATAATTTCTGCTAGTGGGGTTCTGCGTTCGCGCTCTCCCCTGATTTTTGACAACTTGTGTGCGCATGCGCAAGCCCGCATGCTGCCCGTTGCCGTATCTCCCTTCCTCTTCACCATCTACACCACAGACTTCAGCTACCACACAGAGTCCTGCCACCTTCAGAAGTTTTCTGATGACTCTGCTGTGGTGGGATGTATCAGCGGTGGTGATGAGTCTGAGTACAGCGCTGTGGTGGGTAACTTTGTCTCATGGTGTGAGCAGAACCATCTGCAGCTCAATGCGACAAAGTCTAAGGAGCTGATTGTGGATCTACGGAGGGCCAAGGCACCAGCAACCCTGGTTTCCATCCAGGGGGTCAGTTTGGACATTGTGGAGGACTACAAGTACCTGGGAGTACACTTGGATAACAAACTGGACTGGACCAAGAACACTCAAGCTGTTTACAGGAAGGGCCAGAGCTGCCTCTATTTTCTGAGGAGGCTGAGGTCCTTCAACATCTGCCGGACAATGCTGAAGATGTTTTATGAGTCTGTGGTGGCCAGTGCTATCCTGTATGCTGTTGCATGCTGGGGCAGCAGGTTGAGGGTAGCGGACGCCAACAGACTCAACAAAGTGATCCGTAAGGCCAGTGACATTGTGGGGGAGGAGCTGGACTCTCTGGCGGTGGTGTCAGAGAGGAGGATGCTGGCCAAACTTCATGCCATCTTGGACAGTGTCTCCCACCCACTCCATGACGTGCTGGTCAAGCAAAGGAGCACCTTCAGCGGAAGACTCATCCCACCAAAAAGCACCACAGAGCGCCACAGGAAGTGATTCCTGCCTGTGGCCATCAAACTCTTTAACTTGACATTGATATTATATACCTCCATTACTGCTGTGCAATATCTTAATAATCTCAATAAGCTACACTTAACTCAACAGTACATGCACCTCTGCTTATTACTTATTACTTATTTTATTACATTGTATTATTATACTGTATTATCATCATCAACCGGTAAACCCACTTGGTACTTCACACTTATTTTATCTTATACTTATACCCACCTGGTACTTAATTTATTTTCTGACCTGTTTTTATAGTGTTTTATAGTGTATCATATTTTTTGCTAGTACTTTCTCCTGTGTGCACTGACGTAAAGGCGAGCTACTGTAACAAAGAGTTTCCCTTTGGGGATCAATAAAGTATTTCTTATTCTGATTCAGATTCTAAAAGCACACGTTTCCTCTCCAAAATCTAATAGTGGGGGTGCAGCTGCTCCGCTTGCTCCATTGCTCAGGCGCCTATCGTCATGGGAACATTTTGAGCAGAAATCCATTGCACTCCTCAGCAAACCTAATGTGGAAACAGTTTGATCATAATAGGACTTCTTTGGTGACGTCACATATTCAGAAAGACTTATTTAATATATGATGTGTAATATAATGTTTTCATTTGGTATACTGTAAGTAGTCAAATAGTGGCCGTGTCCTTTATTTACCTCAATTGCAGAGGGTACCAGGCCTTTAATTGAAGCAGCCTTATATTAGTGACAGGCCTTGTTTCTAATTTCCTCTGTTTGATAAGTATATTTGATCATATTTTAGTATGAAGCCTCCTTTTTTCTGGTCTGCTCTTGTTTGCCCTGTAAAATATTTGTTACTGCATTATGCTGTTAATACAGCTCAGCACTTCATCTGTTTCAAATTAAAAGCCCTCTAGTGTTTCAGTGGACAGAATCCCTTCATTTCCTAACAAGGCTTTTACTGTGAAACATTTGCAGGAACCTGAAAATTCAGTGACTTGCACGGTTCCCATATAGTGCTTCAAATGTAGCTGCTGCCATCATGTGGCACTTGTATGTTACGACAAAATACTGTGGGGCTGACACATTACACATGCACAGTATACACCCACAGTGACTGAAACTGCTACTTTTTTTTGTTTTCCATGCTGTACTGAAAACATACTGAATCATGACCCCAAAACCGAGGTACATAACGTTTGTGTACCGATGCACCCCTTCTGCATTGTATATCATATGGCCTCGTAACACAGAGGTGAAATAATATTCCTGGGCTTTCAGGGATATTTAGACTATCCTTCCATCCATCCATCCATCTTCTTCCGCTTATCCGGGGCCGGGTCGCGGGGGCAGCAGTCTAAGCAGGGACTCCCAGACTTCCTTCGCCCCAGACACTTCCTCCAGCTCCTCCGGGGGGATCCCGAGGCGTTCCCAGGCCAGCCGAGAGACATAGTCCCTCCAGCGTGTCCTGGGTCTTCCCCGGGGCCGCCTCCCGGTGGGACATGCCCAGAACACCTCCCGAGGGAGGCGTCCAGGAGGCATCCGGATCAGATGCCCTAGCCACCTCAGCTGGCTCCTCTCGGCGTGGAGGAGCAGCGGCTCTACTCGAGCTCCCCGTGTGACTGAGCTCCTCACCCTATCTCTAAGGGAGCGCCCAGCCACTCGGCGGAGGAAGCCCATTTCGGCCGCTTGTATCCGCGATCTTGTCCTTTCGGTCACTACCCAAAGCTCATGACCATAGGTGAGGACAGGAGCGTAGATTGACCGGTAAATCGAGAGCTTTGTCTTTCGACTCAGCTCCTTCTTTACCACAACGGTCCGATACAGCGCCCGCATCACTGCACTGCATCACTCCCCACCCACGCGAAGAGAGCAAACCACCTTTTTCCGGTCAAGAACCATGGCCTCAGATTTGGAAGAGCTGATTCTCATCCCAGCTGCTTCGCACTCGGCTGCAAACCATCCCAGTGCATGCTGCAGGTCCCGGTTTGAAGAAGCCATCAGAACGACATCATCTGCAAACAGCAGAGATGAGATCCTGTGGTTCCCAAACCGGACACCCTCCGGCCCCTGACTGCGCCTAGAAATTCTGTCCATATAAATTATGAACAGAACCGTTGACAAAGGGCAGCCCTGGCGGAGTCCAACATGCACCGGGAAGAGGTCTGACTTACTGCCGGCAATGCGAACACAGCTCCTGCTCCGGTTATACAGGGACCGGACAGCCCTTAGCAAAGGGCCCCGGACCCCATACTCCCAGAGCACTCCCCACAAAGCGCCTGGGCACACGGTCGAATGCCTTCTCCAGATCCACAAAGCACATGTGGACTGGTTGGGCAAACTCCATGAACCCTCGAGCACCCGATGGAGAGTATAGAGCTGGTCCAGTGTTCCACGACCGGGACGAAAACCACTCTGCTCCTCCTGAATCCGAGGTTCGACTATCGGACAATTCTCCTCTCCAGTACCCTGGAATAGACCTTACCGGGAGGCTGAGAAGTGTGATCCCTCTGTGATTGAACACACCCTCCGGTCCCCTTCTTATACAGAGGGACCACCACCCCGGTCTGCCAGTCCAGAGGCACTGTCCCAGATCACACGCGATGTTGCAGAGACGTGTCAGCCAAGACAGTCCCACAACATCCAGAGACTTAAGATACTCAGGACGGATCTCATCCACCTCAAGCCTTGCCACCAAGGAGCTTGCCAACAACCTCAGTGACTTCGGCCAGGGTGATGGATGAGTCCGCCTCCGGTCCCCAGCCTCCGCCTCTTCGGAAGACGTGACAGCGGGATTGAGGAGATCCTCAAAGTATTCCTTCCACCGTCCGACAACATCCCCAGTCGAGGTCAACAGCTCTCCACCCGCACCGTACAAGGTGTTGGTGAAGCACTGCTTCCCTCCTGAGCCGCCGGACGGTTTGCCAGAATTTCTTTGAGGCCGACCGATAGTCCTCCTCCATGGCCTCTCCGAACCTCTCCCAGTCCTGAGTTTTTGCCTCTGCGACCGCACGGGCTGCAGCACGCTTAGCCTGCCGGTACCCGTCAGCTGCCTCGGGAGTCCCACGAGCCAACAAGGCCCGATAGGACTCCTTCTTCAGCCTGACGGCATCCCTTACTTCCGACGTCCACCACCGGGTTCGGGGATTGCCGCCGTGACAGGCACCAGAAACCTTGCGACCACAGCTACGAGCCGCCGCATCGACAATGGAGGTGGAAAACATGGTCCACTCGGACTCAATGTCCCCAACCTCCCCGGGATCTGGGAGAAGCTCTCCGGAGGTGTGAGTTGTAGACCCTGCTGACAGAGGGCTCCGCCAGACGCTCCCAGCAGACCCTCACGATACGCTTGGGCCTGCCAAGTCTGTCCGCTTCCTCCCCGCCAGCGGATCCAACTCACCACCAGGTGGTGATCGGTTGACAGCTCCGCCTCTCTTCACCCGAGTGTCCAAGACGCGGCGGAGGTCAGATGATACGACAACAAAGTCGATCATCGACCTCCGCCCAGGGTGTCCTGGTGCCACGTGCACTGATGGACACCCTTGTGCTTGAACATGGTGTTAGTTATGGACAAACTGTAACTAGCACAGAAGTCCAACAACTGAACACCGCCGGGTTCAGATCAGGGGCCGTTCCTTCCGATTACCCCTCTCCAGGTGTCACTGTCGTTGCCACGTGGGCGTTGAAGTCCCCAGTAGAACAACGGAGTCCCCGGGCGGTGCACTGTCTAGTACCCTCCCAGGGACTCCAAGAAGGCCTGGTACTCTGCACTGCTGTTCGGCCCGTAGGCCGCCACAACAGTGAGAGACCTGTCCCCACCCGTAGGCGGAGGGACGCGACCCTCGCTCACCGGGTAAACTCCAACACGTGACGGCTGAGCTGTGGGGCTATGAGCAGGCCCACACCAGCCCGCCGCCTCCCCGCCGGCAACGCCAGAGAAATGGAGCGCCCAGCCCTCTCGAGGAGACGGGTTCCAGAGCCCAGGCTGTGCGTGGAGGCGAGGCCGACTATATCTAGCCGGTAACGCCAACCTCCCGCACAAGCTCAGGCTCCTTCCCCAGCGGTGACATTCCATGTCCCTAGAGCCAGTTTCTGTGTCCGGAGATCTGGTCGCCAAGCCCCTGCCTTCGACTGCCGCCCAGATCTCTCTGCACCGCCCCCACGGATCCTCCTGCGGGTGGTGGGTCCACGGAGGACGGCCCCACGCCGCCCTTCGGGCTGTGCCCGCCGGGCCCCGTGGGGAAAGGCCCGCCACCAGGCGCCGCCGTCGGGCACCCACCCCAGGCCTGGCTCCAGGGTGGGGCCCCGTAGCGCCAATCCGGGCGACGAACTGGCCTTGGTTTTAAATAATCCATAAGGGTCTTCTGAACCGCTCTTGGTCTGACCCGTCACCCTGGACCTGTTTGCCATGGGAGACCCTACCAGGGGCATAAAGCCCCAGACAACATAGCTCCCAGGGTCATTCGGGTACTCGAACCCCTCCACCACGTTAAGGTGGCGGTTCAAGGAGGGGATATTTAGATATTTTAGATATTTATATTTAGATATATTTGGATATTTAGACTAGGGGTTCTCAAATGGTTTCACACCACAGACCTCAAATAGTCCCTTTAGACCTCTCACACCCATATTTTATCAGATTTAGTCCCAGTGAAGGGATCAATATTAATTGTGGTAGTTGTTGATTTAATACTTTAAGGTACCATATGTAAGAATGTGAAGCAATTTACATGCATTAATCGCTTTGCATTACCAATGTGTGAATGGATTGTAACGTAACTTAAAATTGAGACCTTCCCCGACTTTCTTGGTTGCCTATAACAGGCTGTGGACTGATTTCTATGTAAAGGATTCCAGACATTTTTTCCAGGCAAAGGACGTGACGTTTATGTGCTTATGTTCTTGAGTGTCTTCTCTTCCGCTCCCCTACAACTGGTAGATTGGCTGGTTTGCTGTTTGCAAGTTTCTTTGTTGGCTGGCGTTGTGGGGCGGTCCATGCAGCGAGGCTGGGTTGCAGCTGGCTGGCTAACCTTAGCTTGCTTACTCGCTAATGTTGTCGCTAGCAACTACTACTATCTGAGTGCATAATCAAAGTGGGCCGACGACGCATCTCTCTCTTAGGTCCAAGGTGAGTTAGTTTAGCTCTTATATGGCTCTCTTCCTGGGCTGATTGCACCGCTTGAGGTGGCATTTGGTCTGGCTGGTCTGGCTAGGTGGTCGGAAGATGCTGTGTGCAGTGATTATCTCAAGGTCCGCTGCACTTAATCCAATCCCTGCCATTCCTTTTCTGATGAGTGTATTTCTGTTGTAGGCTGTTGGAGCTGTCCGGCTGGTCATAGGTCTATGTGCCAGGGCTGTCCGGGGCTCAGCCCAAGTTAACCCCTGTGTATAACTAACAATTGCTTTCTACTTGCCAAGAGCGATGTAAGACAGGGGCAGCCAACTAGCTAACTGTAACTTAAACTAAGCTGGGGTTGGCCAGCTGGCTCTGGCTTGGCTGCGCGGTGTGGGTCTGGCGTTGGTTGCTTTGTGGCATTGGCTGATGGGGTGATTTACAAACAGCAAGCTAGTCAGTATCATGGAGCAAATGGTTCAAATAAAATATAGGAACATTACAGATAGTAACGTTAATCTAAATACGATTGCAATTTATTTTCTAGCATTCAGTGTTTTGGCCGATGCCCAGGATAATGCTCGCTCAAGCCTACGGAGTGCAAGCGTGAGCACGAACAACAGGATGCTGACTGCAGTTCAGTTAATGGCCACCGGTGTCATTAATAACAAGTGTTTTCTGAAAGTTACACATAGAACCTTTAAGTGTAGAAGTGTGGAGAATACTGTGTTGTATGTACATTGGGCAGTGCGGCTCTAGAAAGTGAAAACTAGGATACATATTCTTTCTTTTTCATACTGCATACATCCCTTTTCTATACCTGCTTCTACCGTGCATGATCATGCAGCCTATAGCCACAGTGCCAGCGTGTCACCTGGGAAAGAAAACAGATTTATTACTTCTTATTGGTTATGATAACACTGTAGGTTAGTCGGTGCTGTTGTTTTCCTGCTTGGTAGCAAGGCCAACCGCAGCCAACCTGTGACAGGTGTCTGCCTCTCAAATCTGTGTCTTGCTCTAAATTTATTGGCTTGACATCTGTGTCTGTGCTTGTGACCAGAGAGAAAGCTCTGTTTTTAAAGTCTCTATGTTCAGCTCAGTACATTTGTAGCTTCTAACTGAATCTCTGTGGTTTGGAGTTTACTTTCACATCACTGTTCCTTTTCTTTCACACATCTCTTATTTTACCGTTTACTGATCGCTTTCAGCCGTATCAGGGCTGTAAGTAACTGCTGATCTAACCGAACCTTTCCTGCTGTTGCAGCTTCACATTAAGTTTTCCACTGGCAAACCATTGGGAGGCTATTATTGTGAAGCACATATAGAAAAATGCAGTGTGTTTGACACTGTTAACAAACTACAGTTAGTGGAACTGCGTTAGTGGTGCTAATAAAAACAAATAAATATTTTTTTAAATGTTTAATTATTACAGGGAGGAACAGTACAAGCAGAGACAGCCACAGTGAGCTGAAATGCGAAGCAGAACACCTCAAATACTTCAAGGTATACAGCGTTTTTATACTTTGCTGTGCTGTGGAGTAGACTTGCACTGTGCCAGCATGGCAACCGTTTTGCTGAGCTGTGAGCAACCGTTTGCGGCAATATACCCACATCTATCGCAAAACATACATACAATGCATTTTAATGAGAAACACTGAATGTTAACATAGCTGTGTTTGTTTAGTAGACAACTCCATAAGGTAACTTAATATCGTTATACTGCTGGGGTTCTCCCAGGAACCCAGATCCCTGGGTCCTCATGGACCTGTTAGAATGTCTGCTGTTCACTGAACCTGCAGCTTCTCTTCCTCATCTATAGAGGGCAGCCTTGTAACTGGAAACACTTGACAGTGATCCCCCATCTCTTTACTTCTTGTCTTTTCTTTATATTGCTCTATTACACACACTCACACGCACCATCATGCTCACACAAGAATTATAAGTGTGTGTGTGTGTTGTGTGTGTGTGAGCATTTGCATGTGTCTCTCTGTGATTGATTTAGTCAGCGTGGATTGGATAATCCCATGATTTGATAACAACCCACTGTGCAGATTTAGTGATTGAAGTTCTGAGGCAAATGGTCGTTGCCATGGCTGCCAAATAGAAGAAGACGAGCATAAATCTGTGTGTGACGAGAATGTGTGTGGGTAGGGGTTTTGGGGGTGGGTGCATCGTGCATACAGTACACTCTCATCTGTGTGAGTGTGGGCATGTTTGCATGTTGATGCTAGCAATCATTTAAATGACTATACAGTGATTTCCTTTATTTCAGGTAGCTGTTAATTATAATTCATTTCAGCACATGATGAAAATCATATAGCAGAAACTTGAAAGTTGCTTAAAATTTGCTAGTCCATCATAGTTGAGTTACCCAGTGGTGGCAGAAATGCTCATATCTTTTACTTAAGTACAAGTAGCAATACTGCTTGTAAAAAATATGTTACAAGTAAAAGTCCTACATTCAAGATTTCACTTAAGTAAAAGTACAAAAGTATTAACAGCAAAATGTTCTTACAATATTAAAGTAAAAGTACTCAGGCAGAATGGCCCCTTTCAGAGAGTTTTATTATTATATATAGTAAATCATATTATTGGAATACTATTGCTGGTGCTTTAACACGTAAGCAGCATTTTTAATGTTAGAGCTGGTGGATGTGGAGCACATTTAAACTACTTTCTATACTGTTGGATAGTTGAATCTATAGCACAGTATCATGTTCTATAAATTGATCATATGTTTTGTTTGCAAAATCTTAGTCTGTAAAGTAACTTGTAACTCCAGCTGTCAGATATATGTGGTGGAGTAAAAAGTACAATATCTCCCTCCGAAATGTGGAGGTGTAGAAGTATAAAGTAACAAAAAATTTAAATACTCAAGTAAAGTAAAAGTACCTCAAAATTGTACTTAAGTACAGTACTACTTTCCACCACTGGAGTTACCAATATTTTTGATTGTCAAAGTTATTTTATTTTCATAATTCAAATCAAGTAGCTATTTAAGGAATCACTGAAACAAGCTTGCCTTTTCCTCCCGTAACCACAAGTGTTGCCAGATCTACCAGCACTGAAATCCTAATGATTATTATTTTGTAAGGAATTAATTTAAAGGAATTGGTTTAAAGGGGCACCAAATTGTGTAGGTGCAATCAATTCATTTTGATAATAATAAATAACTTTAATTAATACATTTTCTCTGGGCACCACTCTTAAAGGAGAGAAAATTGAGTAATTTTTTTAGTCTCATAAAATATACTAAACTATCAATTTGGAACTCTAATAATTATTTAAAAGATAAACAAAAGCAAAACACACAATATGAAACCTAACTAAAATGCACTTCACTAGAGAACAAAAGGGTGTGTGTGTGTGTGTGTGTGTGTGCGTGCCAGAAAGAAGGTATGTGTTTCTTTGATCTGTCTCGCGTGCACAATCATGAAAATGTGGTCAGACAAAGAAAAGCACATGGAGCGGGAGTTTTAAAGTCCTTCTCTGCCAAGTGTGGTTGTGTTTAAGGCCAAATTAGAGGTGTATGTGTGTGATCTGTATCGGATAACGGCGCCAAGTTAAAAGGAGTTAGTTAGCATGCTAGGACTGTCTGTGTGGCGCATAACGTTACTAACATCAATTTAGCATGTGGCTACCAAATGACCTAATAGATGAAAGCACATCACAACAATAAACCTCAGAAAAAGACTTCAGTACATGTAAGGTTACATTACAAAAGTTAAGCAGTCCTGTGGAAAGTCTTTTGGTTCCAATGTGGAAAAGTCTTTTGCTGTGCCATGTTCCAATTGTGCTTCATCTGTTCTCCTCAGAGTTAGCCCCCTGCGCTAAGCTATTTTGTTGCTCTTAAAAGTTCAAAGTTGTTGTTAGCTGGCAGGCTTTGTCGTAGCCACTGGCGCTAGCGTTAACTGTCTCTGCTCCGGGCAGACTACACAGCGGAGGACCGCTGGACCAGGTCCGACAGGCAAGCCGATGAGAGTGGAAAAAGAGAGAACAATGGCCAGCTGATCCTTTTATTGACCTGGTGACATCATGGGTCACAGGTCACACTGACCAGAGTTCATACACAGGTGTGAAGTCTGGAGGATTAAGGGAGATTGAGTTCCATGGCTCATGTTTCATAATAAAAGTTAATTTTGAATCACACAAATTAACAAATTCATCTGTGGAGTTAATTACATTAATTGTAATGAGCTGTCTTCCACTGTTAAGCATTACATCAAATGAAACACTTCTCACACGTAAAGCAAAACTTCTAATAACTTTTTGTTAGTATTACAATTTGCTCTGAATCATTTATTTGGACAACAGGATTTTGTAAAATGACTACACAATATGACCCTAACTTCACAATATGATCCCACTGAAATTCAACTAGCAATGATACTGAAATATCACACTATCAAAACAAAATGAAGTGCAGAATCGGCAGTTCATTCTCAGTGGGTGTGGCACCATTCCTAACCTTATTCAGGGAAGTTTCACTGAGAGCCAAGTTCTCCTTTGCAGGAAAGCTGATTTTCCATCGTTAGGGAGATTTTTCGTCATGGCACATCAGTCTCTAAAAATCATTGTATCCCTTGCGGTGCTACCGGGGCATAAGAGGTTTTTAAAAAATCCTCATACAACCACAGTAATAATTAGATCAGCTGTCTCTCATTAGATTTTCAACTTTTATTCATGCCAACTGCATGGACGAATAAAAGAATTTAGATACAGCATGTGAGCACTAGGAATTCAATGAGAGTCCCAACATAACGTCTTATCATCGTATGCTTGGGCACTGTCTGACTTTATGAAGTAGGCTGCAGAAATTCTGTCTACCAAATGATGAAACTGGTCAAATTTTTTTGGTGATTAATAGGTTTATCAAGCTCACGATGTCATTAACTTCAACGGCAAAATGAATTTTAAAAGCTGTGACGCAGCCTGTGAGAGAACTGACAACACTTCCCTCTGATCATGAAGTTATCGTTGTTTTCCAGCAGTCACACTGTTTCCCCTTGCACACCAGCTGACAAATAGCCCGTGATAGAGGCTCTCTAAATGTCCTGTTTTGTCTGAATAAATCTTTAAGGAACATTTAGGTAAAAGACACCTACATGTATGTCTGAAAGAGAAAAGGCAACTTTAACAGCTTGATGAAACCAGCAATGTTACGTATTCCGTGCCTGTAAAGGGCTACAGACTTAAGTATAAAATTACTGTTCATTTCCAATTGTCCTTTCTTCCATTTTAAGTTTTAGATTTTTTTACCATTGTTCACTAGGCATCTACACTACACTAGCATCTCTTCTCAGTTAGTCACAGCAGCCTTTAAGAGAATGCAATCAAACTGTGTCATTGTTTTCCACTAAATGCTCTAACACTGTATGAGAGTGTAGTGACAAACCCACAGAGACTGCAGTCTCCCCAGTCTCCCTCGGCTCTACAGAGCTTTTTTAGCTTCTTTTAGCTCATTGTTTTGGTTTTCTGGTCCACAAACACTGCTCTCATCAGCCTCAGTTCCAGCTTCAGCGGGCAGCTGTTTCCAGTGAAAAGCTCTGATGAAGCCAGTGAACACGAGCTGCTCAGCAGCAGACAGCAGACAGACGCAGTCAGAGAGCAGCTGGTGAACATAGCGGAGCATCTAGCAGCTGAAGAGCCAGATATTGGAGCAGGAGCTAAAGGAGCAGGAGCTAAAAGGAGAGTGAATATTGGACTTACAAACACAACTCCAAACGAAAGTTTATGTTGCTGTGTCTGCTGGATATCTGCAACTGCTTGCTAACACATTTGCCATAACAACATAAGGTGCTAAATATAAATGTTGTGTTTTTATCTTGCTGTTCTGGCCCCAAGTGAACAAAAAAGTAAATTAATGCAGCTTTAAATAATTACTTTTTATTGGATTGTGACACAAAACAAAGGTGACGCTTAATCAGCAAAAATATGAATGAAGAATAATGATTTATTGTGTGCATTGGCCTCACAAGAAAAAGGAATACAAATATTTTAAGACCCTGGCACCACAAAGCACTTTCCCGAAAAACTAAATGGCAACACCCTGCAGCCTTCAGCTTTTTTGGTTCAGGTTTAAAGCACCCTTCAGTTCTTCAAAGCATCTCACAAAGATGCTTTGAAGGACTGCTAAGCTTCTGAAGGTATTAGATTTTAAAAAATGCAGGATTTCACAAGTTATGTAATCCAGCGGCTGATCAAAGTAAATACAAGTCACCCAAATCTAATGCTCATTGAAAGAATTTAGGTGGCTTACCCCAAACATTGGATTGCCATTTGAAAAACACGCAAACAAACCAAACCATTGAAATATGGATAGCAGAGAAAAGAAGCTGCTGATGAATGTAAGGCTTAGGTCTTGAACGAGAGAGTCATGTGACTGCCAGGATGATGACAGGAACAACAAACTGCCCTGTATGCAAATCTTCCTTGATTTTCTCACAAATACAACTCATGAATAATGTTGACATTAAAGCATGAATGTGTTTTTGTTCCATTGAAAGAGCAGGAAGTTCAGGTTTAGACCATATGCAATAAATATATTTATCTATACGTGGTGATGTTGATAGGTTTTCAATGTAGTGAGTCCCCGGGACCCACTGGTGGTCATTTGATTGGCTCCCAGGGAAATTGAGTGGGTCCTCAATAAAATTAGTTTTTTGACAAATTGTAGTGTTAAACTCAGGTTTGATGTTATATGGTTATAATTATGGTTATTACTTCATGTTGAAAATGTATCTGAAAATTAAACAAATTCCAAATCTGTAAATGCACTGCAGACACACAGCAGCTGAGAGACAGAGGAGGTCATATTATACAGAGAAATATGAGCTTTTTATGATGAACAAATGTTAAAAAGGGAAGCTAAAGGGCAACAAGTTTCATCAGGAGTCATAACATCATCAAGCACATCATGTTAAATTAGGAAAGTAGTTTAAAAACACAGAGGGCAACATTTACGTCAGTAATCATTACAAACACACATTATTAGACTGTAAACCATTAATCAAACCAATAACTAACTGCAGTCAATGTCACACACCCTTATCATACTTTAGCAGTTACCTAGTGTTTCTGAAGTGGTGAAACATTAAAAAATATAGGCTACATACAGTATTAAATATTACACCAAACTCCCTTCAAGAAATATGATATATCAACAATTCCTTACGTGTCTGCAAAAACACATAACTCTAGAAACAAAAGATAGAAGGTGTCATATGTCGACAGTCTTCTTGTCAATTTGGCATCAATATAATCCATAAAGATACACTGTATTTCCGTACTTCCATACTTTCCGTACTTCATATTTTGGATTTTGTTGCCTCAACTCGCTACCAGCCTCCGTTGTTTAGCTGCGCTATTTTAGTGGGAGAAGACCGTGGGAATGAGAGGCAAACATTTCAAAAATTAAGATTTCTCACTAAAATACGGGCTGGTTAACTACCCGGTTTGCTGATTCCCATTTGGTGCTGGAGAGATACAGTATATGCGCAGACAGTAAGAAACAGACAGCAAGATTTCTTTTGTTTATTTCTATGATTTCAACACGTCCGCTGGACGTGTCAACAGTGAGTTCACTGCTTCCTTTCGGATTTTAACGCGTCAGAGACGCAGGACGCGTACCTAGCAACATCACTGTGCAAATGTTCTCCTGATCACAGCTGTGGAAAAACTGTTTAAGACCTTTAAATGAGTTACAGCATTTTCTTTGTTTAATCTTTTAATTTCATTAATCATTTATAGTGATGATTTAGATATCACTGCTGCTGATGGTTTACAGGTAGGCCTAAATAGCCACAGCCATGTGTAATGGCCACACATAATGACAGCTTTTCTGTCGCTGTTAGAAAACCTGCACTTCTTCTCTGCCATTTTTTTCAGTGACAGGTCTAATGCGTGGTGGAGGAGACAGACATATTGATATACAATTCACGATGGGGTGGATGGATGGGTAAAACACAGGCCTTTTACTCGGGAGACAGGGATTCGTGTCCCGTGTGAAACCAAAAGTCAACGTTATTTTAAGTTTTGCTTACTTATTTTAAGTTACATATGTAAGTTAAGTCACATGATTTCCGGTATGCCTGTTGCTGGTTGCTGAACATAAGTAGGATTATGCTCGAAAAATAGTGCATTACTTTTCGTAAGATATATATATGAGGATACGTTGCATGAGGATACATTGCATCCATTTATGGCTAGCTGTGAGAGTGGAAATTGGGCTTGTGCTCTTGCACTCAGGTTTACAATGATTGAGATTTATGAAAGATTTTATAAATGTGATGAAAAGAACGTGTCTGCATATTTGTGTTTTAGTTGTTTTATGCTTGTTTACAGTTTTATTCATCTGGCTCCTGGGTTTTAGAGTTTTAGGATTCATGAATTTGAGGAATTTAGGCTTGACTTGACAAACTTGAAAAAACACTTGCAACTGAACTTTGACTTTAACAGCAATGACTTATGACTTCACTTGGTCTTTGAGCCTTTTGACCTAGGATGACTTGATATCCTCCCCAAGCCTAAAGATTAAAAATTATGTTATGAAAACATGATGACTACTGTATGTAACATCTGACCAGGGACTTCAGATGAAAAACAGCCTTTTGGCTAACTCTGACTAAGTGACTTGATTCGGACTCAAAACATCTCAAAACATAAATAAACTGAATATGCTGAATGGACATGATTCTCATTCACTATTCTCAAACTTTCATTCCATATTCTCAGGTGTCCATCCAAGTTCAGAAATAATTTTCCTGTTGGGGTACATGTAGGGGCATTTTTGTCATGTACAGTATGTGGTCCAACAGGCCAGCATTACCAAATGAGATGACAGCAGTGACAACAAGTTGGCTACCATAGCAGTCAAGTGTTAGCCAAGCTTACATCTGTGCTCCCTAAGCCTGTGTCTGGAGTCAGTACAAGACTGCTGGGTTTGGTAAGAGGCTGGACAGCATCCAGCTTCTTCTAATCTCAGCAGCTGGATAAACATCAGAAACCTTGGCCTGGCTGTAGAGGAATCATTGGTATGTGGGTGGAAACAAAGCTAAAACAAGTTCATCGGCAAGGCAAGTTTATTTGTATAGCACATTTCAACAACAAGGCAATTCAAAGTGCTTTAAATAAAACATAAAAGAAACATAGGGCAATATAAAAAGACATTTAAAGCTAGAGTCCTTTTACATATAAATGAACGTTCGTTACATTCAAGCCCTTGTTGCCAAACGAGTTCACACAATGCTGATTAAGCCATCACCGCTAGGTAAATCTCTCTGTATTTCTCAGTATATGGAGTGTTTAAATCTGGTGTCTGTGGCGATGATGTGATCCACTTTCTTGGTCTTAGTGAGGACGCGAGCAGCAGAACTCTGAATCAGCTGCAGCTTTTTTTAGAGACCTGTAAAGACACGTTACAGTAGTCGAGTCGACTGAAGATAAATGCATGGACAAGTTTTTCCAAATCCTGCTGAGACATAAGTCCTTTAATTCTGGATATATTCTTAAGGTGGCAGTACGCCGACTTTGTAATTGTCTTAATGTGGCTGTTGAAATTCAGGTCTGAGTGTGGTAGTTTAAGGTTTTGTCCCCTACTGTTTTATTTTGTAGTGTGTCCCTCCTCTTGTGTGTCTTGTGGTTTTACTTCCTGTCTTTGTTTGCTTTCCCTCCAGTTTTGATTGTTGGTCCTTCCTTGATTGTTTGAACCTGTGTCTCATTGTTTCACCTCCCCTAGGGTATTTAGTCCGGGTCTCTGTCTTTGTTCAGTGTTGGGTCATTGTTGTTCCTGCCTTGAGTTTTGTTCCTGTCTAGTGAGTGTTCCTGACCTCTGTGTGTGTTGCCGTTTGATGCACCTTTTGTTGTACCTGGTTTCAGTGCCCAATTCCCCGGCATTTTTACAGTGAGTTCTGTTTTGGATTCTTTGTCTTCCGTGGACCTTGGTTGGATTCTGGATTTTTGTAATTTGCCTGCTCCCTAGTGAACTGTTTGCCACCTTGGACTCACTTCCCTGCTTCCTCCACTGCCAGCTGGTAACCTATCTGCCATTTATTTACCTGTCTGCCTACCGGTTTGCCTATACCTGCCTATAAACCACATCACCCCTAATAAACACTGTATCCATCCGGCTACTTCACCCTGATACCGCTTCCTGGTCATCTGCTTTTGGGTCCACATGCCACTACACAGCACATACAACAGAATGACCCAACTAATCATGGACCAGTCCCTGCTGGATCGCAGCAGCCGGCACTCCCTGCCTCTGCTGGATCGCAGCAGCCGGCACTCCCTGCCTCTGCTGGATCGCAGCAGCTCCCTGCCTCTGCTGGATCGCAGCAGCTCCCTGCCTCTGCTGGATCGCAGCAGCCCCCAGTCCCTGGACGCCCTGCTGGATCACAGTCGCCTCCTTTCACGGCTGGATCGCAGCAGCACCAACCCCTTGTCACCGCTGGATCGCAGCCGCCTCCTGCCCCGGTTGGACCGCAGCACGCTGTAGAACCGTTTGCTGGGTCGCCGCATGCCACTGAATTCTCTGCTGGATCGCAGCAGTATCCTCCTTTTCTGCCGGAGTGGCAGGCTCCGAGTTCCCAGACATTACTGGTTCTGCCAGCTCCTCTACCAGTCTCTCCATCGCCGGCTTACTGTCCTGCTGTCTGCCGCCGGTTCCCTGTCCTGCTGTCCTGTTGCCGGGCCCTGATCTGGTTCTCCAGCCTCCTGAAGGGTCCCGCCTTCTCCGCCGGCCTCCAGTGACCTCCCTCCTGTGCCACCGGTATTCCGCCAGGCCCCCAGATGGTGTCGATCTTCATCACAGACCTCATGAGATCAGCTCCGCACCTGTCCAGCCCCCAGGCCGTCTGCCCGAGGTCTACCACTTGTACCGCTTCCTGGTCATCTGCTTTTGGGTCCACATGCCACTACACAGCGCATACAACACAGAGTCCAGGACTACACCAAGATTTCTGGCTTGGTTTGTGGTTTTTAACATTACTGATTGAAGCTGAGCGCTGACTCTTAATGGTTCCTCCTCGGCTCTAAAAATAATTACTTCAGTTTTATCTTTGTTTAATTGAAGAAAATTCTGGCACATCCAATCGTTGATTTGTTCAGTGCACTTACTCAGCGCTTGTACTGGACCGTAGTAGGGCTAGGCGATATATCAAATATATTCATATATTAATTAATTTGCGATATAGCAGATGACCATATCATCATATTCGAAAAAGAGAGAACACAATGAATCATCTGATCGCTCTGATTACTCTATCCGCAGTTCCAGCTCTGCAGCTCCAAAATGTATTTGGGAGATCTCCGGTTTTCGGCTATTTTAATTGACATTAGCCTGATTCGAAGCTGCTAACTAGCTAGCTGTTCACAGTCTGGAACAACTCTGCTGTGAAGAGTACAAGAAGCCACCGTAGCACCGTTACATAAACAGTGACTTTTTATTTATTTTCTGTGGCAAACGCAACACGCAGACGTCCGCTAATTATTATACTGCAACCTGAGCTCATGTACACACTTTATGGCTGACTAAAGTAATGTCAGGGAAAGGCTCACTTTCACAACAACACCGCTGGTTAACGTACCCACACGGCTACCTTCCTGGGGTAGCAAAAGTACCAACACCACTGTGAAAATACTTCACTACAAGTAAAAGTTGTAAAAGTTCTAAAAGTATTTATTGTGCAGTAAAATGGTCCCTGTCAGTTTTCCCATGTATTGAAATCAGGCTGAGAAATGGTGTTTAAGTCGCCTACTGAACCAAGATTCAGCCCAACAACTGTACTTCTAAAATCTGTAGCCTGACATAATAAAACTGTCGAATAAAATAATGTGCCATGTTTGGTTTTGGCTTTTTAAAAACCTAAATGAATCAGTTACAAAATTCAACAAAGTTTACCACTATGTTTGAACTAAATAAAACCAGTAAAATGTAAAAATTAAAGCTGCATGAATTGCATTTTTGGCCGCTTGAGGACTGAAAACACAACAGCCACATATTGTCAACCTTGTTATGATGAACGTGTTAGCAAACAGTTGCCTATTTACACATCCAGCAGACACAGAGAAACATCTGTGTCTGCTCTCCTTTTAGCTCTGGTGTGGTCTCCAACTCCTGAGGAAAAGTATCTTGCTCTTTAGCTGCTAAATTCTCCACTATGTTCACCAGCTGGCAGTGACCTCTGCTGCTGGAAACGAGGTTGATGAGAGTGGAGTTGTGGGTTAGAAAACCAAACCAATGAGCTAAGAGGCTAAAAATGCCCCATAGAGCTGAGGCGAACTACAGAGTTGGTGATAGTTCTCTGTGGATTCGTCACTACATCGGACACCTTTCACATTATACATACATTCATTGTTAATGTAAAAATATTGATTAGTGCAGCTTTAAAGTAGTATGTGAGTGATTCAGAATGCATTTCAAGAGAGATGAAATGAGTTGAATAACCAAAAATAGCCATCAATATACAAAACAACATAAACCAATCCAGAATGTACAGTAGCAGAGAAATTATTTAAAAATCTTCATTTATCTTTATTCAGATTATTGATATTAAGATCACTATCCATTGGGCTTTTTAATTTTTGAAAAGCAATGCACCTTAGTGAGTGCGCCTATGTTGAGGGGAAAAAAGTTTTGAAACGTTGAAACTTGAGTTTTGAAAGGGCAAATCTTTATTTTGAAACTACATTTGCACTCGTATTACAGACTGTTCTTTCAGAGCTGAGTTTACAACACCCACTTTTCAGAGATCTGCCCACACAGTTGCGAGCTTGCGAGTCATGTAGTTTCTGGCAGCGCTGTGTTGCAGCTCTGGTATGACTCTGAAACAGACGGTCAGAAAAAAAAAGCAGGGATCTTGGATCGTTTTTCCAACCTACTTTAGATGAAACCACACCCACTTCCGTATGACGAAAGCCTTGACAGCTAATAACAGCTACAGTGGGTCTGCTCCATTTCAGTGCGCCAATGCACCGCTTAACACGTAAGGCAGAGGGCCGGGAAAACTGTTTAAATGGAGTGTTATCTGTCAGCCAGCGGCAGCAACCATGTATTTGTCAGCTGACAAAACAAACAACGATGTCAGCCTACAGGGCAAAAGCCATGGCAGCTTTCCCAGTTGACAAATAATTGCCACCATGGCCAGCTGACAATATGATTTTATGTAAGTCATCAGTTCTCTGTCTTATCAATCTCCCTTGACTTGTTTGTGTTTGTATGGGACATGTGGTCATGGTGATGTAAACGCTGTTCTCACCGCTGAAATTTCAAAAATTTAATAATAATAATATTAATGATACACCTTGTTTATATAGCACCTTTCATACAAAAATGCAGCTCAAAGTGCTTTACATTTAAATAAAATAAATTTGCGGCAGATATCCCGTATCTGCTGGCTACGATAACTGTCAAATGGTGTGCAGACAATAACTTGGAAAATAGCGAAATGGGGCACTGAATTTGATGAATTTACTGTTTGTCAGACCACAAATGAGACCACAAATGAGTGAAGAATTGGGTTGGTAGATTGACGCTGCCAGAGTGGAGTGTTTCTGGGGGCCAGGCCTCACTAATTACTGTACAACACAACTTTATTTACTGATTTTGGTGAAACTGGATCATATGTTATGGAGAAAATATTTTTTGGTTTTCCCTCTGATGTCCTCTGGCTGCTCTGCCTCCACCCTTGGTTACAGAGTTCCCTAAAGGACAGATAGCTTTACTTGTTGCTAAAGTAACCGCTAACTGCAGCGGCCGTTAGCTGCCGTTAGCTAGTTCACTCAGTTAGCCGTGCAGCTAGCTGTCCTATTAGCTGATTCTGCCCGTACTGGGAGATCGGAGCACTGGGGGAGTGTTGGTGTTACTGTTTATACCTCTAGCACAGAAGCTTTGCACCACCAGGAGGAAGAGGTTTTCAGCCCTGGAGAGGGGGGCACCCAGCGGGGAATGCTGGCGGGGAGCAGCGCAGGAATGGGCACCAGAACCGGAGCCAGGCGAGCTGACAACGGAACCTGGGCTCAGCAGCCTCCCAGTGAACACGGCTGGACTGGGACCAAACACAGCCTCCGAGACTGTCGGAGGCCAGTTTGATAATCGGGAGTATATACAGTACTGAGGTGATTTACAGTGGCTCCGACGAGGACTCGGACTCTGGGGATGACGAAGACACGGTGGGTTCAGGCGGGGAAAGGACAGATGTGAAGCCAGACAGCCCAGAGAACATCCTGTTTGCTTATCCTGTTCGCGCCAGTCATAGTAGAGCTTAGTCCAAGCTGTGAGACAGCGCTGCCAGAAATCACGTGACTCGCAAGCTCGCAACTACAGCCTGACCATTATGGGAATTTTGAAACCGAAACTGATTTTAGAGGGAAAACATTCACCGCTTACTGATATGGCAGCCGATATAGTGAATTTTTGAGCTGTTAAGTTAAATATTCTTTAACGTTAAATAGTTTAACATATACATTGTCAACCAATTCTAGAAATGAACACTGAGAAAATAAATAAATAAAATAAATTGCAAACATCAATACTTTATGTTCAGTATCAGTCAATTGCTGAAGTAGCAGAAAATGCCATGGAAATACTCAAGTAAATTACAAGTACCTCTAAATTGTACTGAAGTACAGTACTACCAAATGTACTTAGTTACATTCCACCACTGCTCTCTACTAAACCACATATTCTCTAACTTACTCTTTCAAGCTATGAGATTCATGCTACAGCTTTGTTCTGATTCTGAACCATTATTTCAAAGGATTGAACTGCAATCAGAAACTCTGTAGCAATATTTGGCTGTTAATGTAATGGTTACAAACATTAACTCATGGTTTTCTGCCGAGTCAAGAGATAAACAGCGCCTCTGCTATAAACGTTCAACGTTTCCGCTTAAAAATCGGCTCCTGACGTTATTTATTTACTTTCCAGCATCTCACCAACTAGGTAACAACAGACTCAAACCACCGCCGCACCGTCGTCAGCTGAGCTGCAGAATGATGATGCTCTGACGCTAACCTTTCAATCTGCTACTGACTGACAAACTATAGCTGGCTAGCTACCTCGCTAACACAGCAAACAGTTGTGATGAGCATGAGTGACGTGATGGTTGTCAGGGACAGGGTTATATTACAGTAATATTGAAAGGGGAAAATTTGGGTTCATTATTTATTAACTTTCCAGCAATGTATTACACAAACTAGTTAGCAGCTTACCGTGAACACACCGCTTGTGCTGCGCGGCGCTGAGAGTATTGTAGCCATAGCGACCGCCCACATTTCCCAGCATGCACTGCCTAGTGCTGAAAGCAGTTTAAGTTAGCTGCCTTATGTTACTTTTTGTTAGTGTTTGTAATGTGTCTGGTCAGAACATGGCGGTTTATGTTGGTAGTTGGCATTTTTGTGCTGGTTCATAGTTTTAGTGACCTGGCTGTTACATTTCCTGACACCAGCTGTATTTTACTGGTATGATGTGAGTTCTTGAGAGTTGCCGCTTCTCTCTCATTTTATACTGCCTGCCACTGTAGTGACAGTGCACTCTGCTGGCTAAGCTTTGTAGTGACACTACTGCAATAGACCAATATCGGTCGGGCTCTACTCAACTGATGAATAAAAGAATATACTCGATGAGCACAAATCTGTCAACAGAAGATCTTGGTACAGCATGTATGCATGGACACAGACATACCAAAAACTTAGTCACAATGGATAACACCTAGTCTTATATCATTTAGGAGGGAGAAAGAAAAGCAATTTGGGTAACAAATGGGTAACATTAAGTCAATGTCAAAGTGTGTCTCGGTTCATTATTATCAAGGGAGCCTGGAAACTCTCCGAGGTCCATCTTATCTGTAGCTCTGGACATGCTGGCGCTTCCTAACATAAAACATACCTAATCTGAAGGGCACTGAGGCATCTCAGGTCAACAACATGTCAAGCTCAACATTAGAAATTATTCTTACCCATAAATTTCTTCCACACCTGTTCAGCCTATCAAAACATTATGCAAGCCTTCAAAATTTAGTTTCAATCTTGCAAAACCTTTTTTATTAGATTTCAAGCTTTCAAACACAGAGTTGCAACCTTTCGAAGCTTTTTCTTTCAGTTTCAAAATATGACATGACCTCCAGTGGTGAAAAATTACTTTGGAGGAAATCCTCTCCTGGTGGATAAGGAGGCACCATTTTGCCAACACAGCTTGCTGGCCCTCTGGAGGGACAGACATGACCTGGAGTAGAAACATTTTTCTTTTCTTTAGAGCTGCACTAATCAATATTTTATATTAACAATAGATCAAATGAAATGTAATGTGAAAGCTGTTGCTCATAGTAACAAACCCACAGAGAACTGTCACTGACTCTGCAGTTCTCCTCAGCTCTATGGAGCTTTTTTTTTAACCTCTTTTAGCTCATCGTTTTGGTTTCCAGTCAAAAATGTATTGTTCTGTCGCCAGAATTGCGATGAATGCTAATGTTGCTCCATGTCTACTGGATGTGTAAATAACCAAGTGTTTGATAACACTTTCACCATAACCCCATAAGCAGTCAGTTAATGCAGCTTTAAAGGCATGAATTAAATTTCACACACTAGAATAGAATTTCACTAACAGCTGTTAGTTCTTGTATTTCTAAAAATACAGAACAAGTAAAAGTATGTGTAAAATATGAAATAGTAGGCTATAATGTTAAATGGACTGCATTTATATAGCCCCTTTCTAGTCGTCCGACCACTCAAAGTGCTTTACTTGTCAACATTCTCCCCATTCATACACTGATGGCAGAGGCTAGAAAGAAACTAATCAGTCACACACACTCACATGCCACAGCCTTTGGGAGCAATTTAGGGTTCAGTATCTTGCCCAAGGACACTTCGACATGCTGGCTGGGGATCGAACCACCGATCTCCTGATTAGTGGACGACCCGCTCTACCTCTAACCAACAGCCACCCCTCCTATAATGTGTGTGTATAGTTTGGAGAAATGTAGTATAATCTGTGCTGACTGGAGTAATTGAGTAGCCCTCATATAAAGGCCTATATTTAGCACAGCTTTGAGCCATATGGATTTGTGTGTATTATCCTTTTGCCATAAGCTTATCATCTCCTCATCAATTGGCACCCTTCATACAGTATCTGCTTGGCAGCCGCAGTGCATCGTGGCAGGGAATATGCAGAGCCAATGTTAACAGCAAGACTCAGATATCCTGGCTTTTCCACAAAAACAGACATGTTCCAAAGGTTGAAAGTGCCTCTAGGTTTTGCCAGGTATGTTTTCAACTGTTTCACAGTCAGTTAAGCCGAGTTTACTGGCAGATATTTCTTGTGCCAGCATGCCAGGGATTATGAGGCTGCACTGAGCTGATGTGGTCTTCTAGGAAATTTTCACATATATTTAGCTTGGTAGTAAAAAATATTGGTTATTGTGTTTGTACCAAATTAATGTTTAGTCTGCATGGACCTGCCCCTGCATCCAGAATGTATGTAGGCTCAGGCTGATATTGATTGTGCATTAAAGTTGTAAAGTAGATGATATTTTGTGAATATTCAGTAACTTTGAAATTCTTTATTTTTCAATGTTTCTCACTTTTACTAAAACAGTGTGTAGAACTTATTGTATTGTATTAGATTGATGAATAAGAATGTGTGTTTGTTTGTCTTTTTGGAAAAGCCTCTGAAGCAGCATCATGTAACTCTAAACTCCACAGAAACCCAGATTGATTCAGTTCTTAACATTTAAGCACCTCTTTAAGGCAGGTGAGCAACGCCACCTAGAAAATATAGTGGAAAGTAAACCTTATACCTTATATTGACATAAAACTGGATTTAACAGTTTTGTAAGGCCCTGTCTGTGTGTTGGCCCTGTCTGTGTGTGTGTTGACCCTGTCTGTGTGTGTGTTGACCCTGTCTGTGTGTGTGTTGGCCCTGTCTGTGTGTTGGCCCTGTCTGTGTGTGTGTTGGCCCTGTCTGTGTGTTGGCCCTGTCTGTGTGTGTGTTGGCCCTGTCTGTGTGTTGGCCCTGTCTGTGTGTGTGTTGGCCCTGTCTGTGTGTTGACCCTGTCTGTGTGTGTGTTGGCCCTGTCTGTGTGTTGGCCCTGTCTGTGTGTTGACCCTGTCTGTGTGTGTGTTGGCCCTGTCTGTGTGTTGGCCCTGTGGTGGGTGTGTTGGCCCTGTGTGTGTGTTGGCCCTGTCTGTGTGTGCGTTGGCCCTGTCTGTGTGTGTGTTGGCCCTGTCTGTGTGTTGACCCTGTCTGTGTGTGTGTTGGCCCTGTCTGTGTGTTGGCCCTGTCTGTGTGTTGACCCTGTCTGTGTGTGTGTTGGCCCTGTCTGTGTGTTGGCCCTGTCTGTGTGTGTGTTGGCCCTGTCTGTGTGTTGGCCCTGTCTGTGTGTTGGCCCTGTCTGTCTGTGTGTTGACCCTGTCTGTGTGTGTGTTGGCCCTGTCTGTGTGTGCGTTGGCCCTGTCTGTGTGTGTGTTGGCCCTGTCTGTGTGTTGGCCCTGTGGTGGGTGTTTCCCTGCCATTTGCCCAGCACTTGCTTTGCCTATGGTTGCCTATAACTGTAAATAGACTGCACCTTTATAGCACTTTTCTACCTTAACAGACAAAGCGCTTTACAATTTGCCTCTCATTCACACACACATTCACACACCTTCTGTTGCCATAGTTACACCTATGGCGACAGAACTGCCATGCCAGGCGCTGGCCTGCCCATCGGGAGCAGTTTCTTGCTCAAGGTGGCAGAACAGTTTTTTTCCCTTTCTGCTTTCCTATCCTGTTAATAATCTCACGGCCTCTCAGAGTTGTCTTGTGCCCCCTTGGGGCTCCCAATCCCAAGGTTGGGAACCACTGCTCTAAGTAGTTGCATGGAATTATTTTATGAGATTATTAACTCCAGCAACTTGAAGAGAGGATTGCAAGGCTGAGCCAGATTTGGCATAACAAACATAATCAGCACCACTTACTACTACAAGGTTAACTTTGATCTTTTTTTTAAATGTACAAAATAGCTTGTTAATGTATTTATCAAAAATAATCAATGGAGTGATTAACAATGAAAACTAATTGATAGTTGCAGGCAGCAGTAAAACACAGACGCTCAGAGGCTTGAATGACAAATGACTAATGCTAAGTAATGGCTGTCAGCTGAGGATTAAATTGCTTTTTCTAAATGGAGAGCAGGGCACTTATGCATTAATGTGTTTAAAGGCTGAGCCCCTCCTACTCTGTTTTAATTCTCTGACTGAACCTTGTGAGTGTAGTGGGGTGGCAGAGGAAATATTTTATTCACAACTGTGGGCACAGTGTACGGTGTCATTTATCTCTATGCCTGGGGGTTTTCTTTTTCTAAGTCATGTCTAGATGTTAAATATTTAAAAATGTAAGTTTAGATAAAAACAGTGTCCAGATGACTACGACTGAAACCTTTTCTACTTTAGATAAAAACAATTGCCTGCAACAGTGTCCAATAAGCCCACCTAGATATAGTTTTACAAGCTCGTGAAATATTCCACATCCTACTGTAACTAAGGAAATGATGAATAGTCTAATCAATAATTAATAGCAGTAATCTTCTGAATGGTACAGGCTTTGCTCAGCTCCAGTCCAACAGGCAGAGAGAGAGGACAGGTAGGCGGGAAAACGTGGGAGATAAGCCTCGCAAAAATCATTTCCAGCCTCAGTGCTTTCTGCAACATTTCTGGCGACTTTAGTTACGTAAGAGATTAAATGTGTGGATGAAGGTGGAGATGTTTGCAGCGGACAGTGTGGTCTGGAATTAGAGGCTGCCCGTGCAGGCGCTCCATCATGCGGCTGACGGCTGACGGCTGACGGGCTGGAAGCTCCGAGCGACCGAGCGCCAGGACGGAGACGCGGGCTCCATGCCACAATGCCAACCTTTTCAGTCATGTTTAAAGGAGCTGTCATCATCAGCAGGTACGGGCACACTGACGGTGTGCCGCTCGTGTTGAGTGTTGAGTGCATGTCGTGGTGACGCTTCTGTGAACTGGAGAGGGGCTCGTGCGACACAGGTAACCCGTCCTCCGGTGGACATGTGGACATGTGTCCATGTGGACATGTGTCGGGGTTCGAAGCTGTAAGAGGAGCTCGGTGAAAGCTGGCTTCCTGCTGCTGGTCGGTAACATTCCTCAGACCTGTCTGCCGGTTGTATCTGCTTTGCCTTTGCAATAATCATTTCCAAAAAAGTTAGTCTAACGGTGTGCGGTTAACAGCAAGCTTCCTAATGATTAGTGATCTAGGACCGAATGCAGCGAGGCTCAGAACTCACCTCTGGCTTCCTGTTATGTCACTCATGTTCAGCAGCTTCCATTGTTCAGTTTGATGGCGAACCTGTGAAGTTTTCCGGATTTCAGATTGTGCCTCTAAATGTATTATTTCAATCCTTAGTAGCACCAGAAAATGTGTAAAGCTGGCTGTATCAGCACAAAATAGCATGGTGTTATAAATTATGGCCAGGCTTCATCAGGGCTGCAGCTAATGATTATTTTCATTATCAATTAACCATGGCCTTTATTGGTCTATAAAACAAATGTCAAATTTCCAGGAGTCATGGTGATGCCATGTCTTTTGTCTGACCAACAATCCAAAAGACATAATAAAAGACAAGCAGCTAGTTCCCACATTTGAGTAATAATTATGCTTACGCTGAGCCAGAGCCAACCAGCTGCCTGGGACACGTGATTTGAACGTATATGGTATGATTACCTAATGGTCAACATTTCTCATTGAATTCTATAAAAAAAACTTGATTCAGTCATTTAATGGGTGATCTTTGTGTGCCACAGAATTTCTAGTGTCGTTTTGTAAAATACACTATGTTCCCTAATGGAGGCATTTGGAATCCTGAGCCCATGACAACAGTGTAACAATGATAACCCACTACAACTTGTAACTGGAACGTTAGGCCAGCCAGAACACAAACTTTTAAAAAAGAATTAAGGAGGAAATCTGGGCTCATCTTTGTGTTTACCACTCATCCTGAATACAGCGGAAGGTCTCCTCAGAGAGGACTCGCACCGCTGGATGAGGGGCATAGAGTCTCACATTTGGCAAAGGAAATCTTTATTGTGCTTCATAATAGTGTACATATTTAGCTCTGAAAAAGTTATGCGAATCAAACAGCGAGACTCATGTTCACTACAGTAAGAGAGATTCACCCAGTTTTACTGGCTGTGCCGCAGTTCATCTTGGAACCTTTTTTTATAAGTAAATCGTCAGTGAATCTTGTATTTGAACAGGACATTTCGACTGTACTGTGGCGGTGTAGAGCAGGGTTTGGATGCTCTACCTCACGAGGATGACATTCATGTCTCCAGCACAGGAGTGAGGTGATCTATGCAGTGGACGTCTGCTGACTGGCCCTAGTTGTAGTGTTGATGGTGGTGTTAACGACCTGTAACAGGAGAACGAGATGTCTGAAGATGATGTAAACAATGCAGTTTTAAAAAGAAAAGGTTTTCCATAAGCTTTTTTCCAGTGGCAAACGCATAAAACCTGGTTTTTAGGCCTTCAAAATACATGCAATGTATTTCATTTAAAAGATGTAAACAAAATCATGAAAAGTTCATTCTTGACCTTTCAAACTGTAACAAAAAATACTTCACTCAAGACCCACTTGCCAGCTTTTATCTGGAGCTTTCATCTGCATCTCACAGTCTTCATCAGCGAGGAGATTGCTCTATTGTCATGGAGGTGACTCAGTTTTGATCGTATAACCAAAGTATGAAACTTCGGTCACGAGACCCCCCCTCGTCCACCTGTTATGAAGTGACCGATGAAGCCCGTGAGATGTGCGGTAAAAAGCTAGTTGGAGGACCTTGAGTTAAGATTTTATGAATTGTGCATCCTGCTGCAGACTGTGCTTTCAGTCATGAGCGTTGTCATTTGAAGTTCAGTGTGCCCACAGTTTGCCTCATTGTTTCACTGACAGCAGGGGGAGTGTCAGGTTGCTACTGATGAGCCCTCTGCAGCTGAAATATTCATAATCCTCCGTGTCGTTCGGGTGGCAACCAGACAGGGAACTGTGAGTTCCATTGCTGAGAAGACATTGTTCCATTTCCGAATGACAGATAAGTGCGCACTGGTTGATCTCCTTAATCTCCAGTATTTTGCACCATCTTTTGTAGTGTACGGTCTGAGCAAATAGATGTTCTTTAATTGCTGCTTGAGCCAATGTTAGATGGATTAGGAAAGAGGGAAATTGGGCAAAGCCACAGTGGGCAGTTCTTGTGCAGCACCGTCACGTAAGACTACAGTCATTTCTGTTTCTCCACTCCCCCACCTCTCCCTCTCTGCAGCTCACTCTAAACCACACTCACCTCCACACTCATCTGCTAGAAATGACCCACAGTACAGTGTGTGAGCACTGACCAAGATGCTTTTTAGTGACTTAACTTTGTTGTTTTATTCCAGCTCACTCAACTGTTGCTGATTCCCCATGGCTTAGTTTATATACCTGTATCCAAAGAACCAAAGCAGAAAGGGTCACCTGACATAATTAACATCTGCAGTTCAAAGTCATCATAAATCAGACCAATATCAATGTTCAGTTCAAATCTAAATATCTTCCAGTATCTTAAAGTGCAAATCTGTAAACTGTCCCTAAAATTAACTAGTTATTTAGAGCCACAGCTGTGAAAAATGACTATTGCAATGCTACTTAACTGTGTAAAGAATTTAAATGTACATACCTATAAATCAGTTTGAATTATTAAATTAAGGGGAATTTTATGTGCATCCAGGGTTTAAAACCCTACACTAAGAAAAGGGAAGATAAGAAAATGGGGACAACCTCAAAACCTATAAGACATAAAGAATGATCACCACAACTATGAGACAATAAAAACACAGTAAATGACATCATATTGATGGGCCTTCAGTAATTTTGTCCTCTTGCATGCACGATGTAGCATCAGCCTGAAGACTACAGCTCAGACTGTGCAGAGGATGTCAGGACCTCATAAGTCTTCCTATGCGACTGAACAGGGCGCTTGTCATCGCCTTCCAAAACACTTCCAAAACCATCTGGTGCCCCTCTGAGCAGGGCGACATTGTTTGTCAGTGCTTGCCACAATTGTTACAGATCAGATGATCCATTGAAAATAAGATTAATAAGAGTTTTTCTATAGTTAATGATTTCATATTTGATTTAATATTATAAATTAACAATAGATCAAATGACGTGAATGTGAAAGGTGTCAGTCATAGTGACGAACCCATAGATGATCACCAGCTCTTTTCCATCCTGCAGACATCTCTCTCATCACCACCACTGCTCAGCAAACAGCACACCGTCACAGGCAGACTAGCTGTGAACATGTTGCAGCGTTCAGCAGCTGAAGAGCCAGATATCTTTCTGGACACAAATCAACTTCAAATGAATAACAATGTTGTTCTGTGTATGCTGTTGAAAACGCAGCTAAAAGTACTTGGTTAAGGGATAAAACGAGGTCATGGTTAAAAGAAACCAACCTTGACTGTTGATAGGAGACTGTGGTTCACATCCCATCTCCAGTCAACAGTCAAGGTTGGACACTTGTACACCCAACCATTGACCCTCCTCCTACCGAACCCTTTTTAAAGGTCCCATAACAACGGCATGCATCTTCCATCTTTTCTTCTCCGAGCCAACAGTATTTATTCACACAACCACAAGAAAAACAAATATAGGCCATTTTCAGTGTTTGTCAATATTGATGATCTTGTAGCTTGAAGTTAAAGGGGAACTCCACTGATTTTACACATACTATAAGTGTGTTTCCAGGTGTTGGGGAGCTCTACTGCATATGTGAAAAAAGTTGTATAAAGCCACACGAGTCCCTCCTGTGAAGCTGCTGGCTGTGAGGACAGCGATATAACAGCTGGTTCTTTTCTCATCTAACGCTGTGAATTAAGGGTTTATTTCGACCAAACCAGAGTTGGTGATTGTTGGAACAGTGGAAAGACTAACAAAGATGGTTTTGGTGAGTTTTATTTTGTTTCTGTCCAGTTTGAATGAAGTGTGTTTAACACGAGGTAAAATTATTGTCTGGTAGTCTGGTAGCTAGCAAGAGGGATATAACGTCTGTTTCCGGTTAACCAAAAAGGATCTTACTGTTTGGAGTCTGGTGCTCCGTAGCGCCCGTTTGTTTTGGTCTGAGATGCTGGAGCTCTAGTGCGACATCTAGTGGCAGTGAATGTCGCTTACAGCTCCTTTTTAAGGTGTGAAGATAGAAGTGAGCTTACCAGACCTCTGTAGCCCGCTCCTCATCTCTGCTGCAGGCTAGAGGCTAGCATACTACAAGCATAACACACCTGAATCGCCAACCCAACTGTCAGGTGTTGAGTTGCACTGTGGGTAATGTAGGCGACTGGTTTTGCAGAGAATTTAAAAAAAAAAAAAGAAAAGAAGAAAAAAGATTAAATCTCTGGTTCTGCTGCATCGAATTTGATTGTTATTTTTAAACTGTCCATCGTGGATCCAACAATGTTATGGGAGTGCAATACTAAATCTGTTCAGCACTCGATTCAGTGTAGGCAACTTAAACTACTTGGCAAAGGTTAGGGCAAGATCCTTCACCTGTTGGGCAAAACGTTTGTATGCCCATCCATCCGTGCCGGTAACAGATTTAAACATATAATGCTGTATGAACAAACGACCAATGCCTTTTGTTTTTTATGAGAGGACAGAATCTTCATTAGATTTTTGTGCACAAAAAAAGCTCAGCAGCTTATTGTTGCCAGTTGTTCTGCAGGAAGATAGTGTTGGTTTCGTTTGCATCTTTTCATCTTGAATACTTTGACTTGGTTTTGCATTGAGATTCTGTTATCTTAACTTATTACCTGGAAGCTTTGCAGGGGATAGCGTCTGTTTTTTTCATCTTCTCTGTTTGGGGTAAATGGAGAGGTAGTAGTAATCAAACTGGGGTTATAACATTAACATTAATCGTGACAGGGTGAGGCAGTGCTTATATATCAGCTTTGCTTACATACATGAAATATTAATCAGTATGCCTACAGACAAGATGTATTCATTCATATTCAGACATTGTATACTACCATAATTACCAATAACCATATAAATTAGCTCCATATAGGAACTAGTTGTTTGGACACCACGTTAATCAATACAACTTTTTTGCTCTATTGATCTGTACCGTATATCACTGAATACAAGTATATGACAGCATATCAGTGCCAAAATCTGATGTAGAGGAGCTGCGCATGCATAGTATTTTAGCGAGCACTTTAACAGCATTCGTGCGCAGTATTGTAGCCTGTGAAGAGAAAACCATGCTTTGAGCGCCGAAGGAGCGCATGACTGTTATCCCCAAGTGCACAACTACTATCATTGCTCTCCAACTCGCAAAACTTTCATCTGCTCGCTTGCGAGCGGTTTTTCTTTTTGGCAGTAAGTGGGTGGACCCAGTCACCATTGTATCCCTAAATATAATTGGTTGCAGTCCTCATCTTTTATGATTGGCCGTTATAACTGAAGAGGGATATCAAAGCGGGAGATCTAGGACGAAGCATGGCCGACCACAAGGAGGTATAAAACGCATAATATTCAGTGCATAATTGGTGTAACATAGCTTATCATTTCCTAGCAGACCTGGGTAAACGTGAGCTAGCTAGCATGTCTTTTCGTTGTGATTGTGAAAGTCAATCTACTATATTATGTTTATGTCAGGCAGAGTTACAAAATACAATGTTACAAAAATCTTGTTGCCTTGTTAAGAAGTGCCTTGGCTAATGAAGCTGAGCCATCTTCTCAGAACCGTGAGAATGCTTTGAAACTATGTGAGATGACTTGTCAGTGTGTGTCATTCCCATAAGCTACATATTTCTGTGCAGCCATTTAAAACAATAAAACATAACATCAACATGGCAGAAGAATGCTGATATGTTTCATTGACACCTTTACAGACTGTATTATTTTCAGGCCTTGTGACTGTAGATAATGTTTCAAGATATACTTACTATCATCTCTATGTTTTGCTCAGTATACTTCGCGCCTAGGCTTTTATAGACAGTTTTGAGTTGTTTCACAGATGAAGTACAGGTTCAGGGAGAGCAGGTGGCAGTAGGCAACAGACAGCCTGCTACACAGGGACAGCAGCAATCTGCCCTTGGCATCAGGGAGCGGGCTGGAACAAGGCAGCGTCAGGTAGCCCAGGGGCCACAGCAGCACAGGCCTCGTACAGCAGGAAATACAGTGGAGCACAATATGGCCAGGTTTTCTTTGTAGGAAATGAAGTTTGTTCTCATGATCAGTGTGAGGGAGCATCCTTTTCATCCTGAACTGAATGGTCATTGTGATAACTCTTCAATCAGCTATAAATCAGGGTCTTCTTGAATTGGAACATAAGCTATATATATATATATATATATATATATATATATATAAACTTCGTCCTTCACCCTCCGCAGGTGGTCTCATCCTTCAAGCTCGGGTCCTCTACCAGAGGCCTGGGATCTTGAGGGTTCTGCGCAGTATCTTTGCTGTTCCTAGTACTGCACTTTTCTGGACCGAGATGTCTGGTGTTCTTCCAGGGATCTGCTGTAGCCACTCCTCCAGTTTGGGGGTCACTGCCCCGAGTGCTCCGATGACCACGGGCACCACTGTCGCCTTCACCTTCCAAGCCTTCTCCAGCTCTTCTCTGAGCCCCTATTTCTCTAGTTTCTCATGTTCCTTTTTCCTGATGTTGCCATCACTTGGTATTGCCACTTCAACCACAACGGCTTTCCTCTGCTGTTTGTCCACCACCATGATGTCTGGTTGGTTCGCCATTACTATTCTGTCAGTCTGAATCTGGAAGTCCCACAGGATCTTGGCTCGGTCGTTCTCTACCACCTTTGGAGGTGTTTCCCACTTTGACCTCGGGGTTTCCAGTCCATACTCTGTGCAGATGTTCCTGTACACTATGCCAGCTACTTGGTTATGGCGCTCCATGTATGCTTTCCCTGCCAGCATCTTACACCCTGCACTTATGTGCTGGATTGTCTCAGGGGCCTCTTTGCACAGCCTACACCTTGGGTCTTGTCTGGTATGGTAGATCTGGGCCTCTATTGCTCTGGTGCTCAGGGCCTGCTCCTGTGCAGCCATGATGAGTGCCTCTGTGCTGTCCTTCAGTCCGGCCCGCTCTAGCCATTGGTAGGATTTCTTGATATCAGCCACTTCAGTTATGTTCCGGTGGTACATCCCATCTAGGGGTTTGTCCTCCCATGATGGTCCCTCCTCCAGCACCTCTTCCTTTGTTCCCCATTGCCTGAGACATTCACTGAGCACGTCATCTGTTGGGGCCTTATCTTTGATGTACTTGTGGATCTCGGATGTTTCATCCTGGATAGTGGCTCTCACACTCTCTAGTCCACGGCCGCCTTCCTTACGGCTAGCGTACAGTCTCAGGGTGCTGGATTTGGGATGGAACCCTCCATGCATGGTGAGGAGCTTTCGTGTCTTAACGTCTGTGGTCTGTATCTCTTCCTTTGGCCACCTTATTATTCCCGCAGGGTATCTGATCACTGGCAGGGCGTAGATGTTTATTGCCTGGGACTTGTTCTTGCCATTGAGCTGACTTCTTAGGACTTGCCTTACTCGTTGAAGGTATTTGGCAGTTGCTGTTTTCCTTGTTACCTCTTCGAGGTTGCCATTTGCCTGTGGTATTCCAAGGTATTTGTACCCATCCTCAATGTCTGCTATTGTTCCTTCTGGGAGTGAGACCCCTTCTGTGTGGACTACCTTCCCTCTTCGTCACCATTCGACTGCACTTCTCAAGCCCGAATGACATCCCAATGTCAGAGCTGTAGATCCTGGTGGTGTGGATCAGTGAGTCGATGTCCCGCTCGCTCTTAGCATATAGCTTGATGTCATCCATGTAGAGGAGGTGACTGAGGGTGGCCCCATTCCTGAGTCGGTATCCATAGCCAGTCTTGTTGATTATTTGGCTGAGGGGGTTCAGACTTATGCAGAACAGCAGTGGGGACAGAGCATCTCCTTGGTATATGCCACATTTTATGGATACTTGTGCAAGTGGCTTGCCATTGGCCTCAAGGGTGGTTTTCCACAGCCTCATCGAGTTTGCAATGAAGTCTCTTAGAGTCCTGTTGATGTTGTACATCTCCAAGCATTCAGTGATCCATGTGTGTGGCATTGAGTCATATGCTTTCTTGTAATCAATCCAGGCAGTGCACAGGTTGGTGTGTCGGGTTCTGCAGTCTTGGGTGACTGTTCTGTCAACCAGGAGTTGGTGTTTGTCTCCTCTGGTTCCTTTGCCGATGCCCTTCTGTGCTTTGCTCATGTATTGATCCATGTGTCCACTTATCTTAGCCGCGATGATGCCTGACATGAGCTTCCATGTTGTGGAGAGGTTATTGGCCGATAGTTGGATGGGACTGTACCCTTTGCGGGATCCTTCAGGATCAGGATTGTACGCCCTTTGGTAAGCCATTCAGGGTGCGTCCCATCTCTTAGCAGCTGGTTCATTTGTGCTGCTAGGCGCTCGTGGAGTGCAGTGAGCTTCTTTAGCCAGTAGGTGTGGATCTTGTCAGGGCCCGGTGCTGTCCAGTTTTTCATACTTGAGACTCTTTCTTGGATGTCTGCCGCTGTGATGGTGACTGGATTCGTTTCAGGGAGGTTGCTATGGTCCTCCCTCAGCCACTGTGCATCGCTGTTGCCTCCCTCTCCTATATACTTTTCCAGTACTGTTCAGTTTCCAGCCTTGGTGGGTCTGCTCTGTTGTTATTACCCTGCCATTGAGCGTACACTTTCGCAGGTTGAGTTGCGAACAGCCGGTTTATTCTTCTGGCTTCATTATCTCTCGTGTACCTCATTAGGCGGCTGGCCAAGGCTTGGAGCCTTTGTTTGGCAGTTTCGAGTGCTTCAGGTATAGGCATCTGGTTGTACTTTCAGGGTACTTGCTTTCTCATTGCACCTCTCTCGGCCTCTGTCAGTTGGCTCACTTCTCTTCGTGCCTCCTTGATTTTTGCCTCCTGTTTCCATGGTGGGTACTGTTTCTCATGGCTCAGGTTGCTCTTATAGCCAAGCATCTCGAGGATCACTGCTGCTGAGTATATATATACGTATATCAGCTCATTGGTTTCAGTGACGGTTGTGGTAGGGATGCTGCATTCACATCTTCTAGGAGACTTTCTGATGGTACTTCACTTAGCCGTTATAATTGGCGTCGGGGTTGCCTTGCATTCATCCTCGCCATGATCTTATCTTTCAGGTCAGTCGCTGCTTCGTTCAGCGTGATTGCACTTGTTGGGGCTTCATACCCAATCTCCCCTTGCCGTAGCATTTGTGTTGTATCTCGTCAATCTCAAGTTGTGATAGCAGTTGCCGCTTGTGGATGTTGGAACACTGAGCTACTAGTTGCTTCGCTGTAAGCCTTGATTGTGGGCGAAGTAACCGTTCATCCCACATCCTTTGCATGTAACCCCTCTGACTAGGGTTACTGGAGTAGTAGCATTCCAACAGAGCCTTGTTATCGCATCTCGCCCATCTCCGTCTTGTTCCAGTAGCCCATTTATCATCTCGGTGCTCTAGTTCCCCAACACCTGACGCAGACCTTGTTTGGCCGGCCGATGTCTGAGCCGGCATCTCATATATTTCATTGTCACTCATCATCATCATGAGGTAGGCAGCAGCGTGAAGGGTCTTTCCTAAGGACCCACACTGGATGATGGGTCGTTGCACATTGCGCCCCGAGGGGGATTCGAACCCGGGTCAGGTTTGTATTTTTGGTATTTATGCCTAAACTCTCCAAACACACACTCTGTTTTACGTTTGTCTTTACAGGTACATTTGTGAGAAGTGACCTACAGAGCCCAGTGAAGTAGAAAGCATTTGTTGTGAGGAGATACAGAGGTAACGTGTTAGCATGTGCATGTAGCACAGTATTTAATGTAAACACAGCAATTACCAGGATGTGGGGGTGGAAAGTACGATATGAAACAACAGACGTTGATGTGAAACATCACTCAAGCAAATATTTCTGGTTAAAGGCAACTGAAGACCCACTAAAGTAATCAATAGTATAGTAAATACTGTAGCCACTGTCCCCGTGTGTTATCCTGACTACACATTTGTTTCGTCAGACCAGTGAATTATGTACTTATGTACTTGAAAAACGAAGTAACCAAAGTATCTGCAGCTGCTGTGAGGACTGTGTCCATGTTTCACAGTAACTTTGATCTTTCCACTTGAGAAGTTTTTGCTTGTCAGACAATTATTTCCATATTTATGTTTTAAAATGTTTGTCAAAGCTGCAGATGATCTGTTTGATATCCTTGCAAAATACTGTAGAGAATATTGTATAACTTGTATTGTGATCTGTCAACACAGTAATAAAGTTTGACTGTGAAACAGAAATGTCTTGTGTAGCTTACAGTCAATATTTACTACCTGTAGTAAAGGATTACTAGCAAAACTCTTTCAGTGAAATGACATAAAACCTTTGTGAAAGAACATGATATATTTCTCTAATGTCACAGGACCCTTAATACTAAATAAAAAAATGACCAGAACCCTCCTTAAAAATAAAACACTTTATTCATTGTCAATCAAATGGAAATATAAATTGGGTATATATAATGTACAGTACAAGTAGCAAAGCCATAACTTTTTTGTAGACTGTCCAGATCATGTCCTCCATCGAGGTAAAGGGTTACTCAAGTATCAGCTGGCATTGGAGCTCTCAGGTCGTCATCCTGACGTGTCCTGTGGATACAGAGACTTCCTGATGCTGCTGGACACTGTGTTGTCTTCAGGCCTTTGCTTGACTGAAGCACGATACCTGTCCAGCAATAACTTCCTCCTCTGATGGTTTCTCAGACTGTGAGGAGAGTCTGGTGGGTTCACGAACACCTTCATCAGGTCACTCTGATGATCGGTAAAACATGGCAGATTCAATAAGATAAATACATAGCATTATTACAGTATAAATACAGCTACTAACGGCTGCAACAGCTCATTGTAGGTCAAAGTAGTCCTAACACATCAGGCTACAAACCTGCACTCCTGATTTGAGGCCGGAGAGTCCAACAGAGTGTGTCTGTGGTGGGTCGGTCTGGCAGACAACATCCCTTGTTGCAGTTACTGTAGTGATTTATTGGCCTGTATTCAGGAAACAGTTGGAGGTTACACCAACTTCATCTCAAATGTGTAGTTATGGGCCAAAATAAGGTGGTCGTACCCCCAGCCACTGCAAAACTGTTCATGAGCTTTGAGGGAGTTGTAAAATTTAAACTTTTGCAAAATGTATGCACGCAGTCCAGAAACGAGATAGTTTCAGAATCAGAAATCCTTTATTGATCCCCGAGGGGAAACTCTTTTGTTACAGCAGCTCACTGTCACGTCAGTGAATAGAAGTACTAAGCAAAAGATATAATACACTATAATACAGGTCAGATAAATTAAGTACCAAGTGAGTATAAGTATAAAATTAGATTAAGTGTGAAGTACAAAGTGGGTTTACCGGTTGATGATAATAATACGGTATAAAGTAATAGTGCATGAACTGTCAAGTGTTTGCAATGTAGGGTCCCTTTTCCTTCTCTTTTCCCTTCTCCATCTCTTCCCTTCTCAACTTTTTAGCCAAATAAAACAAAAGGTAAGCAGGTAACCACCGTAGCAGGTACAGGTAACAGAGCCAGCGCGTTCCTCACAAAATGGCGCCCCCGTCCCAGCATGCGATACGGCGTGATGTACCTTCACATTCCCAAAAGACGAGGACTGTAACCAATTATATTGAGGGATACAATGGAGGCTCTGCCCACTTTCTGCCAAAAAGAAAAAACAGTTGTGAGCGAGCAAGTGAAATTTTGCGAGCCGGAGAGCAAAAGTAGCTGTGCGCTCGGGGATAACAGTCACGCGCTCCTTCGGATGCAGATATTCTGCGCACGAGTGCTGTGAAAGTACTCGCAAAAATAATATGCTGTTTGAGTTGCATGTGCGGCTCCTCTACATCAGCGCGTGTGGATCTCATTTGCGCTCGACGATTTTGGCACTGATATGCTGTCATATACTCGTATTCATTTATGTATGGTACAGATCAATAGTGCAAAAAGTTGTATTGATACACATGGTGTTCAACCTGGGTTTCATTTGCTCTCGTTGCTTTTGGCACTGATATGCCGTCATATGAGTAAAACACCAGTCAATATTTGAACAAAACCTTTTTTTGTGTATATTTATTTTAAATAACAAACAGTCTCGATATTCCACGGACAGGATCAGTATCCATAAGAACACAGACATATTATTTGATTTGTGTGAAACACGACACATTGAAAATATTTCACACATTGTATATTACTAGGAGGTAAATACTGGCACAGACAAACTCCATATGATCCAGAGTCTTCCTAGAGTAAATCAAAAAATTCCAGCCAACATTCTGTATCCCTGGATTCTCTTCAGTCAGTGAAAGATTTGCAGTTGAGCATATTGTCAGATTTGCTAAATGAACGTATGTAGGGGTGAGAACTGTCAAAAAGAAGAGTGCCGTTGCCTTTTCTGTTAAGACTATTTTAAAGATAGATGCTTCATTCTTGGATATATTGGTATCAGAGGTGGCAGCAGCAGACACACACCAACACTTCTTATTCCACACCGCTGCAAACTGAATGTATGTTTTCCAGCCAGGGTTCAGTGTTGGGATGCTCTAATGTTAAAAATGTACACGGGGAAGTCACACGCTGTGAATCTTTCTCATTCAGTCTTGCATTCAGAGGTACATATTTGCAACTCTCAGCAAGTGATGGCAGATAGTGTCAACAAAACCGTAGTCTCAGCAGAAAGACTTACTGTATTTGTCCAGGAACTACAGGGACTATTTCATCTTTTGCGCCACACTGACACACCAAAAGCAGTCAGGAGGACTGAAACTTGTCTCAGCTGCAAATGCTGGTTTCGCATGTTAGACTGGTCTGAGTTGGACAAATCCATAGCTGTGTCCCAAATCCATACTACATGCTAATTGTATACAGTGTATATATACACTAATCTTTATAGTATACTGCTTTTGCAGTTAGTATACAAGAAATCAACATACTAAACTGTTTTACACTAGCAGGAAATTATTCAATACGTGATACAATAGTGATTTTTTTGTTTTCTCAGTTGTTCCTGGAGCTGTCTCTCCACCATCCACAATAACTTGAAATGTTTTGCAGCTGTGAGCAGCTCCTCCATTTCTTTTGTGCATTGCATTTTGAGAGAATAGTGTCCATCAACACTCAAAATCAAAGGTTTTTTTAGTATGCATCCTGACTGTTTTTTGAGTGTACTATATTTGGTCACTTTTGCAATGCCAACACTATACAGACTCAAACTCTGGTTAGAATTAGTACGTAGTCTGGATCTGGTAGACGGCTTTTGTTTTGACCGATCCAACATAGGTTAGGCAGTTGCACAAACATAAAAAGACTGTTTCAGAGCTAAGAGCTGTATTTCAGTCTATTCCAGCTGTTTACTCCTGACGACAAAAAGAGAAAAACGTTATGTTATAAATAGAGATAATAAAAACAATATAAATAATATCAGCATATTATATTCTTCATACATATAATGGTCACATGTAGGGTTGCAAAATTCTGGAAATATTCAACTTTCCATGGGAATTATCGGGAAATAACGGGAATCAAATGGAAATAACGGGGTTATTTGCTCAGGCTGTATTTACCATGTCATGTGCAGATAGAAACAAACCTTTTACCATTTCATAAGCAGACCTACTGTAAACCCTTCAAATAGAAATGAAAAAAACAACAATTTAACAATTTAATTCCAGACAATTATGAAAGTAATAGTCCACGTCTGCACCAATGACACTGTCAGCAGTCCGAGCTGACATTTTCCTGACGCGTCTGACGTTTTTTCGGGATTCCTGTGGGATTCCTGCGGGAAGGGAGTCAAATTCCATATTCATCACGTGACTGGGACAGGACAGGAAAAAATCGGGAGCAGGCAGGACGGGAATCATAACAATAGGCCAGTTTTTAAATATAAATATGCAGTTCCAACATGAATAAATGCTATTTGCTTTATTTTGAACATAATGCTAGTCATGCTGTTGTCTTTTTTAAAATCCTTTTTCATTCTCTGCTGTCTGCTCTGGTGGCTGGGTGGTTGCCAGCTGACCGGTGCATGACGTGTGGACTGTGGATTGAAGACGCATGGTGCAGCCACCAAAATTCATTGCCAACAATCAGGTCGGGAGTCAGATTCGAGGAAGGCAGCATTGCAACGCAGAGTAAAGGACAATGATCCATGTATCAGACTGATGGAGCTTCCGGGCAAGTCTGAATTTACAAGTTCCTAAGAGTCGAGCGTGACGGTGTTAAAACTTTGTACGTTTGTAAGATACGCCACTGATTTGGGGACGAGTGGCCTTCAGAGACACACTTGTGGTGGCGAAATGAAGCCAAATTTCACCTCTTTTGCGAAACTTAAGGTGCCAGTGGTGATCAAATCAAACATCAAATCAAAATCATTGCATTTCCTAAAGACTACCCCCCTCTAAAAAACCCCACACACAACACGGGAACGGGATGGGACGGGAGTCATTCTTCCAGGATTGGGACAGGACAGGACAGGATTTATTTATTTTTTTACTCTGTCATGGTATTGGGGCGGGACAGGAGTATTTTTGTGGGAGTGGGATGGGACAGGAGTGAAACACCAGCTCCCCCTTGTGGCATGACCATGCTGCTGTTCGACCGATTTCTATTCCTGTTACCAACAGACACCATTACCCTAACTGGACACCTTGTTCTCGCCCCCCTAAAGCAAGTGTTTTGAGCGGCAGAGTAAATGCTGCAAATCTCCATCCGTTAAAGAAAATTTGTGGAAATACAAAATATGAATACACTTCTCCTGTTAGCTGTGCCCTCTTAAATCTTTATCCTAAATGACTTTATCTCAACCAGTAAATTGGAGTTTCTCTTCCCAACTGAGACATGGCTTAGAACTGGCGACATAAGTGCTTTTTCCGAACTATGTTCCCCCAATTATATGTACTTCCACTCCCCTAGGCTCAGTGGTAGGGGAGGTGGACTTGCAGTTGTCTGTTAAAAAAATATTTAAACTGTGGCTATGGAAGCGTACACGGGAATATATTCAAATGATAATGTAAACTTGAAAATGTAATTCCACAATAGCATTAGAATTTTACACATATGTATGTGTTATTTGAGTAAAAATTCAAATGAAAATGCAATAATCCAATTTTCATTTTCACATACTTATATGGGCGTTCTATAACTATATTAAAATGAGAATGAAAACTGCATTTGACATTTCATTTTCAGAGACTTAACCTGCTGTACAGTGGACAATATTCAGATGCGATGAGCAAAACAGCGCCCCCAGTCTTTGCATTTACATGTCACCGCGCTGTTTTGGGGTCAACATGAAAATGCAAACTGTCAGTGCTCTCATCAAGGCGGGTCTTCAGTTAGGACGTCACTTGCTTGAACATCTGCTGCTTGGCTCATGTGCGTAGTCCGCTTGTGGCAGAAAGGCGAGAAGGCGGCCGGGCCTCACTGAGTCCTGGATTACTGTACAAAAACACAACTTTGAACTGAATTTGATGAATTTACTGTTTATGAGACAAGAATTAGGTTTAATACCCGGCTAGAAAAGCACCTCGGTAACGTTACCGTGTCTGCGTCGTCAGAGTCCTGGTTGGAGACGTTGTAAGTCACCTCTGTACTGTATTCCATGTCAGCAGTTACACACAGATTTGTTGTGTTGTTTCATGTAGGAACTATTTTCTTTTTACCAATAGTTCCTACATGAAACTGCTCACAACGAGGCCTGGGGATTATCTTGAGTAACTGGGTCATGATTTCTGGAAAGAGACATTGCTGTTAAGTTTTTCAAATTTATTTTTTGGCACTTTGAGCACCACAAGCTGAGTGCAATATTGTTCCATTATATTCAAAAATTCCCTACTGCCAATATCTCCAAAACTTTCTGGAAATGTACCGACCCTTTGCAGCCCTAGTCACATCTATCAGTGTATGGAAGACCACTGGCACGCCACTCTTCTTCCTTCACTGGTAACAAATAACTGGGCATAGCACAGAGTAACAGTGTACATGGCCAAGCACAGGACTGTTTAACTAATGTTTTATTGTTGGGATGTGCCCACAGAGTCTTTGCATGCTAACTAGCTCTCTTTTAACTGGGCACTGTTATCCTACACCGATCACACACATCCACTCCGGTCTGATCTTTAACAGAGCCACACTGTCTTCAGACATGGCCTAGCCGCCATTTTCTTCCATGCGGCCTCTGCTCAGCTGCCATTTTGAATTAGATTTCTTTTGTTAACGCAATTTTGGATCCAAGCAGCCATTTTGGATCTCTCTCATACACACACACACACACACACACACACACACACACACACCCTTTTGTTCTGTAGTTTAGTGCATTTAGAGTTAGACTTCATATTGTGTTTTTGCTTTGTTCATCTTTTAATAAATGCGTGTGTATAATTATGTATTATTATGTAATAGTTATTACATTAATTATTAATCTGAGTTACAAATTGATGCTTTAGTGTATTTTATGAGACTGAATCAATGAATTAGCTATCATTTCTCTTCTTTAAGTAGAGTGGCGCCCCGAGGACTTCATTCATTAGTTATTATTTATGATCATCTTTGATAATTCTGATAATTAAGTGATTGCACCTACACAATTTGGTTCCCCTTTTAATCATCATAAATCCCAACATCACAAAGTCAAATTCCACTCAAGCGCTCCTTCAGATTTAGTAGTCATAGTCTGACTGTGTAGCACTGCAACTGAAAGGTATAATCTGTGAAAGAAAAATTAGTAGAAAAGTAAATTTAGCTCTCAAAGTTAAGTTTGTGATGTACTTATTTTCTCCTCTCTTCTTTCTCTCTCTCTCCCTCTTTTCTCCATCCTCCTCATCCCTCCATCTCTAACAGGACACTAATGGGTCCTTACGGAGTAGACCGAGCTGTACATTCCATGGAGTTTACAGACTGTGAGAATGGTCTGGGTAAGTCGTTTTTTTTCTCTTCGGTGGCCATGGATAGAAGGCAATACTTCTGTCCCGGCAAAGATTTCTCAAGGCAAACATGTAGAAACTGTGTCTCCTGCAGGTACTCATGTCCTCTCCACTGTTTGTGGTCTTTAGCTGCTAATACAGTTGGTGGTGGTCAGGGGCTGGGGCCTGTGGCAGCGTTCACAGGGTGAGAGACAGGGTACACCCTGGTCAGGTTGCCAGTCTATCACACAGCTAACACACACAGACAAAACTTATTCCAATTCACCTACGCTGCATGAGAAAACTGGAGCACTCGGAAACTAACACTGATACGGGGAGATGTAAACTCCACACAGAAAATAAAACACTTCATAAGCTGTGGAAATCCACAAATCCCCCATGATCAACTAAAACATCTTGAATTTGGCACAAAACCTGACAAAATACTCCTGTTGGTATGTCATCCTCACACTAAACATAATCTTTAGTGGTTTCAGACAGTAGGAGTAGCTAGTTAGACAAATCTGTGCGTCAACAAAAATGTTAACAAATAACTTAAGAAATACAGGTCTTAATATCTAAATACTTCAGAAATTTGCACATTCCAAGACCCGATCATGTGACAGGATCTGGAGGGATGAGGTCATAAGCACATGGTTAGAGTTAAAGTTTTAAATAAGGTGCAGCAACTAATGTTTCAATAAAAAGCATGTCTTCATCACAGTAACAGAGATGAAGCTCAGATGAAGACATTAAAACATTAATTGCTGGACTTTATTAAAAGCTTTACAGCAGTATTAATAGATTTCTGGCCACTTTAGGGGCAGCAGAACAGCCTGTTTACACAGCTGTTATGGCGAGCATGTTAGCAAACAGTTGCCTATTTACACCTTCAGTAGACATAGTGCAACATTAGCATTCATTCGTAGTTGTATTTGTGTCCACCTGGTGAATGTCAGTCTAATATTCACGCTCCTGTCAGCTCTGTGTTTGGTCTCCAGCAGCTCCTGAGGGAAACATCTGGCTCTTCAGCTGCTAGATGCTCCACTGTGTTCAGCAGCTGCTCTCTGACTGGCTGCTCTGGCTGCTGTCTGCTGCTGAGCAGGTAGTGTACAGTGAGTTCATCAGAGCTTTTTCACTGCTGCTGCTGGGAAGCAGGTTGATGAGAGCGCAGAGACTGAACCAAAACAATGAAGGTGTGCGTGGTAAAACCAAAACAATGAGCTGAAAGAGGCTAAAACATATGTGGGTTCATTACTATGAGTGACACCTTTCACATTACACATAGTAATCCATTAGTCATGTGATCCATTGTTAATACATAAGTATTATTTAGTGCAGCTTTAACTCTAACTGTGTACTCCAGACCTCATCCTATCCAGATCCTTTAAAATGACCTCCTTTTATTCTGAAGGCCAGAGGCACATAACTGAGGTCCTGTTCAGTGTGTAGATGAAAAATGGATCATTGTTGATTCAGGTAGCTTTTTAGTCTTTTGTGCTCCCGGTATTGCAGCTGTGCTTATTCATTGGAGCAAATTTTGTTAGTTTGTAAGTTTGTTATAGCACTTGTTCAGGATAAGGGGTGTGGCATGAAATATATCCTTTATAGGTAAAAGTCATTTAAAAAAATGAATCATCAGTAGCAAAACAGTACATTTACTTATATGAAGTCCAAATCACATGCTCAGCTTAAACTAACAACTTTATGTATATACTGTAGCCCTACTCAATCATTCTCCACTATCTGGCAATGGAGCCTGATTTTGCATAGCTGAAATAATTTCAATCCTACTTTGTAAAGGGCTTTTCTCTGCAGAGTAGGTATCCTTGTGTGTTTGCCTGGGAGGGGAAGTAGGTCATGTAGCAAAGCCCTAACCCACTTAACTTAACTGAGCTGGGTTAAGAATGCAGGGAGCTGCTGTTGTTTTTATCTTTAGTTCACTTCCATACAATCACGCTGGAGCTTGTGCCTACGCAAGGACAAACAGCCCGTATGCACGAATACAATTAGTCAAACTGTAAAATATCCTGCTCAAGTAGAGTGGAAGCACAAAGGCATACAAATCTACTCAAAACTAAACTATAGTTCATTGTAAATATAAAACAACTGATGTACATGAGCTGAATTATTTCAGGGAAGAGCCATTTTTTTGCCCATGATCATGAGTTTTTATTTTTATAATATATATTTTTATGAATCCCTATGTAAAACAGTTAATAATAATAATAATAATAAAACTTTATTTATAGAGCACTTATGAAAACAAAGTACAAAGTGCTTCACAACAAGAGAAATAATATCACAGTGAATGATGAAATATAAAGAAATAAAATACATAAAAGCAATAAAATAAACAGCCAGTTCAGGTAAAATCAGGATCTGCTTTCAGATAAAAACGTGTTTTGAGACGAGACTTAAAAGAAGACACTGACTCAGACAGCCTAATTTATTTGGGCAAGTTGTTCCAGAGCCTCGGGGCCCTGATAGCAAAAGCTCTGTCCCCCTTAGTTTTCATCCTGGACTCAGGAACAGACAGGAGACCCCTGCCTGAAGATCTCAAACTACGTGAAGGTTCATAAGGGATTACAAGGTCTAAAATATAGTCTGGAGCCATGAAGAGCCTTAAAAGTAATCAATAAGATCTTAAAATCAATCCTAAAACCAACAGGGAGCCAATGTAAAGAGGCTGAAACAGGTGTGATGTGATCGTACCTCTTGGTCCTGGTTTACAGCCGAGCAGCTTGGGGCCCAATAACAAGGATTTCAGTTTTATTTGAGTTGAGCTGAAGAAAATTTATCAACATCCAATTTTTTATGTCAGACAGGCAGTCCTGCAGAGAGCTCACCCAAGGATGACATCACCCAAGGCAAACATGTATAAGGAGAACACTACTGGTCCCAGAACTGAACCTTGAGGCACACCATACTTGATATGGGAGAAGGATGACATGAAGTTATTAATGCTGACACAGAATTTCCTATTGGACAGATAAGATTAACAGAGCTATTAAAAATAATTAGCAAAAGGGGCGCAATACAACCCAGAACTTCCAATAAAAACCTAGTTGGGATTTTGTCCAGAGGGCTGGAGGACACTCTCATAAGAGACATGATGTCTGCGAGAAAAATTGCTCAAAGAACCCCTGAGCGGATGATCCACATCTAAAAAGGCAGGGTTGGTGGTGATATCAGATCTTATTAACTCCACCTTTCCAGCAAAGTGCAAAAGAAACTTTTCACAATCAGCATCACACTCAGCAGGGGCACAAGGAGAGGCAGGGTTAACTAACTGATCCACAGTCTTAAAAAGGAATCTGGGGTTGTGCTGATGGGCAGAAATAAGTGCAGAGAAATGACATGTTCTTGCATCCTTCACCATCCTGTTATAAAGGAGTAATAACTCTTTCATAGCCACAAAGTGGACCTGGAGACCTGATTTCTTCCATCTGCGTTCTGCTCTTCTGCATTTCCTTTTACAGCTTTGAATACTGTCATTTAACCATGGCTGTTTTCTAGTCTTTGAGTTTGGTCTATTTTTCAGAGGAGCTATGAGATCTAAGGTTGAAGAACACAGGTAGTTAAAAGAATCAACCAAATCGTTGGTGTTGCAGGAATCAGGAAACACACTGCCAGGAGAATTGAACAGTGTACAGAATTTTGAGGCACTATGCTCATTAAGGACGCTTAATAGCACGATAGAAGTTCTTATTCTGTTGATTTTGTCTACAAAGGATAAAAAATGTTCACAATCTACCACCCAAGGTGAGGACATGCTGGAGGCGGGGTTATTTAAGAGGTGGTCAATAGATTTCTAAAGAAACCTAGGATTGTGTTTGTTTGTGGTGATGAGATTATTGAAATAAGCCGTTTGTGCAACCTTAATCTTTTGATTCAGCAAGATCATCAAGTCGTTCATTCCATTACAATGGACAAGCAGTACGCTCTGCTTGTCTCTTCTCACAGAGCGGATGTCATCATTTAGCCACGGAGAAGAATTGGTCAGAGAAACTGATTTGGTCTGAAGGGGGGAAGCAGACGCACACATATTATTAAAGTGGTTAACCAACTGCAGCAGCAATAAAATCAGAGAACCAAAAAGATAAAAAGTTAGTTAGGTTTTGGTGGACGGTAAATGACAATGCAACATATAGGATTTGTGCAGCAGATAAGAAACATGAGAGCCTTCAAAGCTGGTAACATTTTTAACAGTAAGAAGAGAACATTTAAAGCGATTTTTAAGAATTCAGTCATAGAAATGAAACTATTTTACACGGAGGAGTGCTGAGGATGAATTAAGGAGTCTCCCAGCCTGAGGGAAGAAGCTGCTCTGAAGTCTGGTGGTACGACAGCAAAGACTTCTGTATCTCTGGCCAGACGGCAGCAGGCTGAACAGGCTGTGGCTGGGGGGGAGTACTGTATCCCATTTTGCACGTATGAAGACGCCTCACATCATCCAAAGTCTAAGGTAATTAAACCCAAATGGAATCTATAATTCATATATATTGATATAGTGTTATATCAGGATTTTTTAACTCTCACTTTGCAGTCATACATCCACCTTGAATTGTCTGGTGATGGGAACAGTTACAAGTCATAAGCATGGAAATGTTACGACTTCCCATTTCTACCATCCATCCCATATGATGTGAGCGTTGCACGTGACAGGAAAACTGATATTCATGTGTGGAGTGCCCCTTTGATCTTGTGATTAATTCCTGCTATGCAAACATGGATACATCTCAAACTCAGAAGAAAAAAGCATTTCCTGAAGAAAATGTGTGTGATTGCTGTGCACAGTTATGCTGAATGGCTTGATTTTTGGATGACTTTATAATCATATGACAACTCACTGACCTTTAATGTATTGGATGAGTAATAGATGCAATATCAATGAATGGGGCTTTAGACTTTAATGAATGGCGTTTGTACTGTATGCCAGCGCTGAATTATGAATACAGTGTGATCCAATGAGCTTTCATAGACTTATAACTATTCATAACTATTATGTAGTTCATATACCGTGTACAGATGCCGAGTGGGACTCGTTGGGCCTCCATAGACTGCACTTTAATGCATTATAAAACTCATAATGAGTCTCTGTACAGTTGATCAGTGTGCAGTACTGAGCATTTTGGAAACATCAGTGCCATTTGTGTTGCGTACAATAGCTGAGATATAAAAGCCATGGATGTCAATGGGACTGTTTTTCTAAATGAATAACTCATTAAGTATGACAGTTACCAATAAGAAAAGACGTAGCACCCACCAACACACATGCACAAAGTGCACACATTTTGACATATCTGGAACACTGAAACGATCATTAAAGGAGGAAATGCACGCCTAAAATGTCTTTGAAAACAATTTTTTTAGCTCATTAAATATGCAAATTCATTTTTAATAAAAACACAGGACACTGCACCAGAATTCTAAACACTATGTACTGCACATGGTTTTTGAGTTTGAGTGAAGCCAAAAAAGTATGCATGTATCAGAGTCCTGATGTGTGAAGATAAAGACTGAGATAACTTCTGTTATGACTTGGCACTATATAAATAAAACTGAATTGAATATAGTGTACCAAAGATACATAGTGTGTGAGGAGAGAGGTGAAGGAAAGGCTGAAGTGGGTCGCACACACCGCTGTACTAAAAGCAGCACACAGGTGAGAAGCAAAGCAGCTTATGGTCGTCCAACTTGAGCATGTGCACGTGCACACGCTGTTCCCATACAGAGCCGAAAGACCCCCTTACTGTGCATGTGAAGCCTCCACAGCAGCAGGGGGAGTGTCTGTAGTGCATACTGTAGCAAACACTGCTGTACTACGCTGAGGACAGCACATGCTAATCTGTGTTAACGAAGCTGAAAACTGCACCGCCTCAGCACGTGGACCGGGGACAGTGTTCATAGTGAACATCATCTCCGTCACAGTCAGTTTTGTCTGCAGAGTCCTCATCTGAGTCCTCTGAATACTAGATAAACGGCTTGTTATTTTTTTGTTTTTGTATCATCTTATAATAATAAACCAGTTTTAAACTGTGTCTTTTATGATTTTCTGATCTTTACAAGGTCTTAAAGTGTTGGAACATTTAATCCTTGGGAAGCAAACATGCCCTTGACGCATCATGAGCAGGAAATAATGATTTGGAAAACGAAATGTGAAGCTGAACAGGAAGGCAGAGAGGCATGTCTTTTATATTTGCTCCAGCTGCTTTTGCATTAGAATGACGTTTTTCTTATCAGATGAGAGTCGGGGCGAGGAGAGCGCTTTGAGGCTGAGCTAAAGAACAAGACTGTTTTCCTCAGAGAAGAGGAAGAAGGGATGGAAGACTGAGACAGGGAACTTTATAACCCCATTCTTCCAACAGGCGATAATTAACACGCGCCACTTTGCTGCAGACCTAATTACTGTTACCACGTTGTCCCTGTGGTAACAGGCCAATAGCAGCCTTAAGCTGAAGAAGCCCTGATCTAATGGTTAAATATGGGAGACGTTACCTGCTAGGCTTCAGTCACTTCAATGTATTCACTTCAAGTACAGTTATGGAAATCGGGGAATCTGAATCTTTTCTTAATGTGCTTAATGTTGTCTTCACTATCAAACAAACTCTACCAGCATCATCAAACCTGTAGAAGAATGCATGTCAGCTCCAAAGCCTACATATGGAGCCACTGTAGCTACACTGGAACCCCTTAAAGCAACTATAAATCTCCCTTAAAGGTTCACTCTATGGTTTATTATGTAGAAAAAACCAATCAAAAAAATGTTGGATCTCTCTAAGTGAAATACCTGTAACGCAGTCAGTACAGAATGACAGAGGCTGCATGGGATGTTGAGGAGTGAAGCGTGAAAAATGTCAGAAACCTGATTAATGTTTGTGGTGACATGACACAAAGCAGAAGTTCAGTGAAGTCGAATGAAACCAAAATGTTGTCAGGTTATTTGTGAATAAAAAATCAAAGTCCTTGAACTTCTTCACCTTGATGTGAATGAACCCGTCACACTCACAATGCTCATGATCATTTCGTGAGTAGCAGTAAGGACTGGGAGAGGTGCGGGGTAATGGCACAAAAAAAGGAAATCTTGCAACAATACAAATATATACAGTATGTAGTAATGTAGTGGTGACTTACAGGTTGAATGAATCTAACTGAGCTCTTAAAGTTACACCATGGTAAGCTACGTCTGAAGAGAGCACTTGCTTGCTTTCAGTGATACACTGCATGCTGTCAGAGGCAGGAAAAGGTGACATTGTATTTTTCCTGCTGTGTGGTCAGGAGCAGGGAGAAATCTGATATGAAATAAAATCTTGAAACTCTTAAATCCAAATGTTTTCCTAAACACAATTGAGCAAGAGGAAAATCATTAGTCTCTCTAGTCACTGTTATTTATCGCTATGATTGATTGCAAAATTACTGAACAGAAAGAAAATTGAAAAGCGTAAAGAAAGTGATTTTTCTGCTCCTCCCAACAGGAATCAAAGTGATTGGTGGAGTGAAGGAGCTAACTGGAGAGGAGTTTGGAGTCTACGTCAAACGGATTTTACCAGGTGGCCTTGCTTCAAGTGATGGTAAGTACTGTACCCCCCGAGGGTACGTTGCTTATCATGATGTCCCAGGCTTTCTTTTATTACTTCAATTAAAATGTAACTACTATCCAAAGAAGAAATGTAAAACAACAGACATTCCATAAAAGGAACAATACCAAAAAAGCTGTAAATCATCAGCTCAGGGTGCTGTGTCCTATGTTATCTCCCTTGCTAATGGCTAGCCTCACCCTAACTACCCAACCTCCATGAACCCCCCCCAATCCAACTCAAACTTCTGGTCAAAGGGGGGAGTTTGGTCATATAAGATGCCGTGGATCTATTTAAAATGAGGCCATTATAATGCTGTCTGTCGGATGATCGAGGTCTTCATAAAGCGCTGTAGTTTTTGTTACTATTACACATGAAAACACATCACACGACTCTTCTCCAGTACACCGTGCTTTATTCACCAAACATTTCAGCTATCGTGCCTTGATGAAGGCAAGATAGTCATCCTCAGATCCCTAGGTATTTAAAGCTTGAGACTCTTTCAGCTGTTTCACTGAGTCAAGGGGGCATCAGACTGAAGTGCGTGTGATGTCAGCCAGCCGGTTTCAGCAGGGAGGTTTTAAAGGCCTGGATTTGGGTTTATTGTCTTCCTTGTCAATTACTGGAACCAGAAAATCCATATTTACAAAGTGACAATTGACTGTAATGTTTTATTATGGATCATTGGTCTGCATATAACTACAAAAAAGAGCATCTGCGCTGTACATGCGATTGTCCTTCTAGCACCCAGCCAAGGCTCTGCATATGTTGTCGACGTCTCCTGTCCCTGAACGACCTGACTGAGGTGTTTACTTGTGCTGATTTGCAAAGCAGTTGAAGTGTGATTCGTGAAAGGATTTTTGTAGGTAACAGCTTTGGGATTCTGTGCAGGTTCTCTGAATCGAACACCTGATAGGGTGGGGTCTTTAGGGTGTACCAGTAGAGATCTTAATGGTTTGTGGTAGGGCTGAACAATTAATCGAAATATTATCAAAATCCCAACATGGCCAAGTGCAATATCCAAATAGCAGAAGCTGCAATTTTTTGATAAAGGTCAAATGTGTGACAAAACAGCGTCATGATGAAGTGCTGCAGTGCTGCAGAGACGCCCCGGCCTACACATCGTGTTCTCCAGATGTAAGAGAACCGACCAACACATGTCACATCATCAGGATTATAATAGTTTTTTCAGTGAAAATGAAAACTGGGATGCAAAAATGATCATTCCCACTAATCGTGAATCATATCGCAATCGTAATATCTGTCCAAATAGAAAAGGTTTCAGCCGTAGTCATCTGGACACTGTTTTCAGAATCCCATCCGGAAGTCATTCTCAATTGTGAAAATGGTCTGAGGACTCGGAAACGTCTTGATTCTGAAAACAGCGTCCAGACGACTACGACTGAAAGCTTTTCTACGATAGAACACTCCTGGACGAATGAGGGACTACACCGTCATCTGTCCAAATAATCGCAGTATGATTTTTTTTTTTACCATATCGTGCAGCCCTTTTGTGGTAAGTGCTGACTACTGGTCTACTGGTGGCCCCCGATGAGTTAGCAGCGTCCGGTTTGGTCCTAAGTCAGAGCAGGTTGTTGTTTGGTTTAAATGAAAACGTGTTTCCTCTGGCAAGAGTTGTCTGTAGTTCTTCACTGAGCTTGCATTGCAACCCTCTAGCACAAAGGCCCTCATCCTGTGACGAGATGTACTATATACGATTACCATCACTGGCTACACTGGCTATGAGGTTTTTGGTTAAACTGTTAAACTTCTTTTATGAGATTATTTATACAAATAGATACAAATAGGCTACTATAAAGGCCTACTTTGTAAGTAATATTACTGGCTGCTTCAATCATATCACTGGACTGGAGCTGCTGTGTGAAACAGAAAGGTGAAATCATGTGAAAAATAACAGGTTGTTGCATTATGTAATACCTTTGATACTGAATAAATCTTTTAATTTGTGTTTTTGGTTAGTAATAAATCAGGTGCAGCAGCTATTTGTGCGTTAATGCAATTACAAAATATACAGAAATATCAAATTAAATGACATGTTGCAGACAAGAACAGACTCTAGTTGGCAGGCTGACAACAGAAGTGACCTAACACCACTAGAGAGGGGGTTTCTCCGCTTCAACATCAGAGAGTTCACATTGCACTCATAATGCCTTAAAATACATATTGCATGAAACCACACAATTTTCAGCAGTGCCGCTTATCTTTCACTTTACCTGCACAAAACCTTGGTGCAGTCCTTTACACAAGGACAAATGCAATTCGACTGTTTAGTGCCTAAAAAAGTGCTGCAAGTCTTTGGTAAATGTCCCCCTATATGTCTTTTTTGAGTAGAACAGCTTGAGAATGAAATAATAAGTAACAGAACTGAAGTAAATGTTAGACACAGTGGACATCCTGTCAGACTGATGACCTCTGGAATGACAGAACAAGTATTTTTGGAGCTTTTCTCATGTGAGTATGAAAACATTAATAAAATGCACCACTACATTGTCGTGGCCTACTTTCTCTATGCCATAAATAATGGATATAGGGCACCAATTTAAGGGTGAAACAGAGAACTGTTGTTTTTTGTGAGATTCTTTGGATGCATTTAGAGTAAAGTTGAGGTTGTCCATTCAGTGTACACAGGAGAATGGAGAACACCAACCTAAGCAGACGTTTGTCTTAGATTTCCCCAGATTCTTCATAGTGCTCTCACTTAGCTGCCTGTTTTACGATCAAAATGCTTTGCCGTGTTACCCGGGCCTTACTCACCAGAGTTTCTATTGCAGCTAGAACAGCAGAGCACCTCTAGACTGGAAACTAATCTTTTCACAGAGCAGCTCACATCACTACTGCTCAGTGACTGAGATTTCATATTTTCTTTTAATTCCCTGTGACTGCACCTGAAAACCTGCAATATTACAATAATAATCTAATTAAAAGCATCACTTGAAGACTTTCTCATAACCTGAATAAGGTGACATTACTGAGGAGCATTTCAGTCATGAAACACGTCACGCAGACTTAACTGGAGTTTTCACTGTGTTTTATGGCTTGCCTGATAATCAGCCATGTCCTTCAATATTCAGAGCAGCATCGTCTGCGTTCTGTTTGGTACAGGGGATTATTTTAGTCTAAGCAATTACTAGTGACTGATGTATCCTATCCTTCTGTAAGTTTACTTACAACTAAGTACATACTGAAGGTGTCTCGATCTCTTCCATGCTTGTAGCCATTTTTCTGCGTCTGGCACAGGAATATGACATCCACATTCCTAAGGGCAAAACAAAAATAGAGCTACGGTGGGCAGGTTAAATAAAAGAAGTGAATCATTATTGTTCCTGCATACTTCTCATGCCGCCTACTTTTTGTCCTGTAAATGTGTGATGTTCCTCAGCCTGGTGATGACAGTTGTTCTTGCTGTGCTGTTGGCAGGACAGCTGGTCCCGAGGACAGAGACACTGTAACAGAGGTCAGGGTTGGTGTGGATTAAACGGATGGATACGTCGGTAGTGCATACGCATCGCTGACATTTCGCTTGTGATGGGAATTTGGGGTTAATCCCGCCTACAGAGCTCTGATTGCCTTGTTTTTTTATCATGTGAGAAGGCACCTTCAGTCATTTGTTTTTTACTCTGCAGCACGTAAACAGTAGATCAATGACATGATCACTGATCCATATCACATTCTACCTTCAGTGGATCTTACTTTATTCTTTTTTACACTTAGTAATTCTACTTATTCTGTCGATAAGAGCACCATAGTATGATGCAGAATGTGGAGAGTTTCTTGAGGACATGATGTTTCAAGTGTCTGTAGGACTCCCAGACAGGGAGAGGGGGCTTAGAGCTGAGGATCTGACAGTAGCACCCTGGGATCTGGTACATCAGATTAGCCTTGAGGTTTTGGCTTTGCAGCAGATCTTGAATGTATTATTGGGAAGATTTCCCACACTTGTAATTCCATCACAAGACTGCATCTTATATTTTCAGAGGGGAGGACTCAGTGGTATCTGCTGGTGTTCTGTTAGTTAAAGGCAGTGTGGAGACTGTAGCGGTCGTCGTCACAAGAGAATATTAAGGTATCAGAGAGCACTTTGGGAAACCATGCTGAAAGAACAATAGACTAGACATTTTGATAATAGTTTGAAGAGAGAGATGGGTGGAGTCCCTGGCAAGGATCGTCTGATTTGGTGACTGGATGTACAGTAATAGAGTATGGAGCTTACAGAGTATTTAGTTGTCTATCACAGCAGTATTCTTGTTCGTAGGAAGCAGCTTCCCTTATTGATGTCTGCTGTGCAAAGAAGTCTGTAGAAAGAAAGTAGCATTATCTGCAAGAATAACCAACAAACCTTGTGTTGAGCCTGAGTGGTTGTCTCCAGCTTGTCGCTCCAGCATGTGAGAGGATATTTGCATTAAGTTGAACTTTTCTCAACTTCCCCAGGTTGCACTGCTGGGCCACTTTTGAGTCTTGAGCCATGGTGGGTGGCCCAGACACAGTTTACTCATCTTTCTGCACAGTGTATCCCGAAACGTTGCTGGGATCACCAAAGTCTCTGGACTGAGAACAGTGTTGGTCACTTGCTGGAATTTATTACAGGACCTTAATTTCTTTGGGGGAGTTTTTCCTTATCCGAATCGAGGGTCTAAGGACAGAGGGTTTCGAATGCTGTACATATTGTAAAGCCCCCTAAGGCAAATTGTGATTTGTGATATTGGGCTATATAAATAAAGCTGACTTGACTTAATTTTCCCATATTCATATCTGTACCAAAGCTCAGGTATCATATCGGCAGTATAGTATATAGAAGTATGACTTCTGGCAAATATCAAAGGCAAATAAAAGCTTGTGAATTTTTTTGCCGAAAGGCAAACTTAGCTCATAGCTCTGACTTCCAACAGTCATAACATAGTGGTGGTTAACAGGGATTGTGACAGATTTAGACTCGAGGAATCTTTGGTTGAGTGCTTGTTGAGAAGCTGTCTACCAGGCTGCGAGTTCCTGTATACAATAATAAGAATTAGTCTTGTGAATCTGTTAATGTTGTGAGCACTAAGGAAATGACATAAGATGGTCATGGAAGTGGTAGCCACAGTCTAGCTTTTGGATAAATATTGATCTGTACATGCCAGTGTTACTTGTTTGCTGTAACTCAATTTCTGCCAAAGTGAATGGGGGATATGCTTCCACAATTACACTTGCTGTGCTACCGCAATAAAGACTGACTACCATCCAGTCAGTTCGACCTATCAACAGTCTTCACATAACAAATTTTATGAGCTGAGTAATATGTCGTGAATTAAATGTCCAGGTTCTGGAATATGGCTATCCACAACCGTGGATGTAATGAAGAACTGAGCTGTAAATAGGTTGTTCTGGAGACTTGACATGACACACTGAAAGTGTATTGCTCTTGTCCAGTTTACCTACTGTGGTGTCAGATATCTTCCAATGCTGGTGTTTTCTGGAAGGAATCTTGACATCCCTGGCTTTGGTCCATTTGTCTTGACATACCTGATGATGATTACTTTCTCGCTGATGTTGCGGAGCTCTAAGCCCCACAGATTGTGTACTTAACTACATATTGTATTAGCTGATACCTCCACTGTGTACTAAAGGACTATCACCTGACCTTTCTTTGACAGGAAACCTGATGCCAGGGGACCAGATCTTGGAGGTGAACGGGGACAGTCTTGTAGGAGTCACAAGCGAGAGGTAGTCCAGTCAAGTCTTACTGCTCTTGTCATTGTTTTAACCACATGATTGACTGACGTGATACTGTAACACTAATGTAAATGTGTTTTTGTGCCTCTGTTTGTTATACAGAGCTGTGGACGTCTTGAGAGCAGCCTCTGCAACCAATCACATGCGCCTTCTCATAGCCAGAGATGAGGAAGCAAAGTAAGCAAATGTCTATGTATACGATACGATACAGTACATTCATACATTGATACACTGATCCTCACAGTCAGGCGGTCCATAATTTTGTGATTATTTTTCTTTGCAGGCTTACTTGTACAGCATTTTATACTTTCATATTTGAATATTCAAATGCTTATTCTCACCCAGGTGTAATAAGTAAAGAGATTGTAATTTTCCAAATTGAATGTATTTCAGAAATTAGAATCCTCAGCCCATGTTGATCAGGCTCAAATTTGGCCACTTCTTTAAATAGGCATCTTTAGAGTGAGGCAAACTCCTGCAATCATTCTCTGCATCTTGTTTGTTTGTGGCGTACACAGTACATATAACACATGCACAGTAGTATTGGCAACACTGACATTACTGATGGCAGAGGCCGGTGGTATTAGTGTTCAACCAGCTTTCTAATCTGACTGCAACCAGTTTGAGTGAAAACAAGGTCAATACCAGCTGTCAGCATCACAGGCCTCATCTTTCTCTCAAATCCACTTCAGACAACATGATCCTTAATTGTAAGTTGACAAAGGTAATAGTGGATTTGCATATTTAAACGAGCAAGACTGTTGCACATGAACGTGTCAGCCCTGATATAGTTTCTGCCTGAAAGTGTAATCCTCAGTGAAGAGACTGACACAGGCAGGATTTACACCTCAGCTGTTAGAGGATACGTGTCAGAAATGAGAAGTTAATAGTGGTAATAGCTCAGTGACACAGCCACGAATAGCAGACTGTGGATTTATTGGGCAGATCCTAGTATGAATATGTAGAACTGCATGAATGTGAGTCAAAGTGACATCTTTAGATTTATGAAGGTTAAAACATGAATGTCATGTGTAGTGCAGTTTCAAGGTGATTATTACTCTTATGTAGTGATGGATTCTCACAGTGGTGAGGTAGAATGACAGCAGACTAAGGGAGGGGAAAGAGCTTAACTGAGGGCAGTGCTCCTGACGAGATGAGCCTTGTGTGTTAATCTGCGCTCTGTGCTTTAACTACCTTGCAGCCCAGAGTAGAGGAGCTGGAGGGGAGGAGAGTGGACGGGGATTATGCCTGTCTCTCTGTCTGTGTTTCCCCCCAACAGATTCCCTCTACTTATTTTAAAAACAAGTCAAAACTAGCTTGGCACTAGCTATATGCCACCTGTGAGAGCCTCAGCAAATATTATAAGAAAATCAAATCACGTTACTATTATAATTACCTCAGTAAAGCCTACTCTTCAACAAAAGGGTAAGCCCACTTATCCCATGTGAACAAATGTCATTTCAACTGTCCAGTGCTTGGGTAAATAAATGTCAATGTTTTCCCTTTCTTCCAATCCGAATACAATTCTGATTAGTTTTGTAGGATTAATTACATGCTAGCAGCAGAGCTGAAAGGCTGAAACCTCTTAGCACCTTGCCCTAACCGCAAGTTTATTATTTTATTGTAATCAATAGTTTAACTTTTCCTTTTGTTCACCAAACCCAAATTACTATTATTCAGTAAATCAATTGATTTTATTGGTAGGTATCAACTCAAGGTTAGTTCTGGTTCAGACACTGTCTTGGTCAATTAAACAGATTATGAGTACATCTTTCCATCTTGTCCATGACTGACAAACTCTTGTCCCAATAATGTTTCTCTTTTGGTTTCCCTGAATAGGAGAGAATTTGCTGAGTTGCTGGAGAAGTATGGGTCTAATGGTAGCACAGGATCAACACGCAACTCTCCCATCCAGCAAGGTAGGCAAATCCCTACTTAATCTTTCGTATGATGCATTACACCTTCAGTTTTTTTTTTCACAAGTAACTGTAATTTAATGTGGGGAGAGATCTCCTGCTCATGTAAATGTATGTGAAATTGAATTTCCATGTTCACGCTGCAAACAAGTGCATTACAAATTCTTCTAAGTGTCACAAAATGCCTAAACTGCATGATGTCTGTGTACAGTTCTATGTAAAAAAAACCAAACAAAAACAAACTAGACCTTTCTATATTTGAGAGAGTACCAAGCCTAAAGGGTAGATGGAGTAAGTCTGTCTTTAAAAATGGCTTATGACAAGTGCACTTGTCCATTACACAATTGCCAACATCTGTTTCATTTGGGAAGGAGGCAGCCAGCTGGTACAGATTTGTTAAAACACGGCTTCAGCACGTGAGCAGTCTTGTGTGCTCTGTGCAGAGGATGTTGATACATGAGGGTACATCAGCACCATGATGAGGATACATAGATTTAAGGCCATCCTGTTGATATAAAGCAAAAATCTGTTACGTTTGCAGTATGGTAAAATACTAAACTGCTACTGTGGTTGGCTCTCCATACACTCAAACATGACATGGTGAGATAATGTACTGTAGAGGCTGGGTTATGCTTGAAAATAACTAGTTTTTACGACGTGTTGTCTAACCATGTTGGAAATCAAAAGTGTTTATAGTTGTTCCGAAGAGCCACACTTGAAGTTGGGGTGAAAAGCCTGTTGTCATAAAACGGGGGGAGACAGAATAATTGTTTAAATATGAGGACAACAGCGCACAATTTCAGACTTTTCAGTCTCTCCTGGGGGGCATTCATGGTGTTGCACTCAGTTGTTCACATGAAAAGTGAGAAATAGTTGTGTAAAAAGATAGCTTAAGAGAGAAATTCAAACCCTGGCTCCTTTCTCACCTCCGCACAACTGGCTCCAACACCAAAAACATGTGGTCTGGACTAAGAACTTTTACAGACTACAAAAGGAAAACCAGCAGATCATGCTGATCCTTCAAAAGGATTAATCCATGCAAGATCCTTCAAAAGGATGAATCCACGCAAAGCACCTGAACCTGATGGCATTGCTGGCCAAGCTCTCAAGATGTCTTCAGATTAACTGGCGGATGTCTTCAGACATTTTCAACCTCTCACTGCTCCAGTCTGTAGTCCCCACGTTTCAAGAAGACCACCATTGTCCCTGTCCCCAAAGAGACCAAAGCCCTCTGCCTGAACAACTACCGCCCAATAGCACTCACCTCCACCGTCTTGAAGTACTTTAAGCAGTTAGTCAAAACCTTCATCACTTCCTTCCTACCTGACTCACTGGACCTACTACAATTTGCATACAGGCCAAATAGATCAACAGACGACGTCATCGCCCTAGCCCTCCACACAGCCCTCTCCCACCTGGACCAGAGGAACACATATGTGAGAATGCTGTTCATTGACTACAGTTCAGCATTCAATACCATTGTGCCATTCATACCAGTGTTGAGACCTGGGACTCAACACTGCCCTGTGTGATTGAATCCTAAACTTCGACAGGCAGACCCCATGCTGTGCAGATAGGCAGCACCACATCCTCCACCCTGACTCTCAACACCGGCACCCCTCAGGGCTCCCTGTTCAGCCCTCTCCTGTACACCCTGTTCAAGCATGACTGCGTGGCCACCCACAGCTCCAACACCATCATTAAGTTTGCTGACGACACGCAGTGGCAGGACAACAACCTGGACTACAGGAAGCAACAGGGAGAAGGACATGCCCCCATAACCATCAAGGGGACTACTGTGGAGAGAATCAGCAACTTCAGGTCCCTCTCGGTTCACATCAGCAAGGACCTGACCTGGACACACCAAACCAAATTTATCACAAAGATACAGAGACAACATCTCTTCTTCCTTAGCAGGCTGAGGAGGCTCAACATGGACTCCTGGACACTCTGCAACTTCTACAGGTGCACCATTGAGAGTATACTGACAGACTGCATCATCGCCTGCGGTGCAGGAAGAAGAAGAACAGGATCATTAGAGACCCCAATCACCCCAGCCACAAACTGTGCTGCCTGCTGCTGTTTGGCAGATGGCACCACAGCATCCGGTCCCGCACCACCAAGCTGAGGGACAGCTTCATCCTGCAGATGATAAAACTGTTGAACTCTTGAATTCTCAAGTTCGTCACTATGTTTACAACCTGCAGTATGTATTAGTACCTGTTTATACCTGTACACATCACAGTATATATATTTATCCTCAACACAACTACTGCTTATCTGTTCTCCACTGCATTTAGGGCCGCACCAGCCCCCTGCCAAATTGTATCCTCCTTGTCATTAAAGGTGGGGTATGCGATTCTAATCCAGTACACGTATTTTTGTCAAATTCAGCGATTATCTCCACACAGTCTGCTAGCTGTTCGTTCTGTGTGTGCACTGAAAAAAATCTGGTGTTTGTACACAGCTCTGTCTCTCTATAAATGGGAAATAAACAAACACAACACTATTCCAGCCATGATTTGTGTGTCAGGTAACGGTAAATGACTTGCCCACGGACATTCAGCTTACTTTCTAGTTTACCAAGATATGCTGTTGTTGTGATGTTAGCTATAGAGTTGTGAGTATCACTGTCTGGAGCTGGTTTTGCTGGCTCTGGAAAACCATCTCGTCCTCTCTGGCAGCAACTGTAGGGACAGTTTGCTAACCCATAACCTAGCTAAGCTAACCCACAACCTAGCTAATGCAACCGCTCTCTCTCTCCCTCTGATAAGACTATCGTCACGCCGCAAGTGTCCACCAGCATTTGATATTTTTCTGCCCATTTCCCTTCCCTAACTTCCCCAAATCATTTCCGGCATAAAGCCCACTACCAGTTGCCTTGAAATAGTTCCAACTAAGTTGCTGAAAGAGGTTCTTGGGGAAATTGGCTTGAGCATTCTCAATATTATTAACTGCTCTGTTCTTATTGGGAATGTCCCACTTTCGCTGAAACATACTGTGGTTCAACTCCTTGAAAACGGGTCTTGATCCACTAACACCAAATAACTTTAGGCCTATTTCAAAACTGCCCTTTCTGAGTAACGTACTGGAGAAAGTAGTCCTTCAACAGATACTACTATTCCACAACAGCATAACAGTTTCAGTCTGTTTTTGGGGACACCACAGCACGAAATTCACACTATTGAGGGTAACCAATGATCTCTTTGTAGCAGCCGATGGTGGTCACTCCTCAATATTGGTTCTTTTAGATCTCAGCGCTGCTTTTGACACAGTGGACCATGCAATACTTATTGATTGCCTGCGTCATTGGGTTGGAGTCTCGGGCACAGCTCTTAACTGGCGTCACTCTTATATCACAGATGGGGCTTTCTCTGTCACTGTAAACAACGAATCGTCAACCACTGCGTATCTCTCGTGTGGAGTCCCTCAAGGCTCAGTCCTTGGTCCCCTCCTATTTTCCATCTAGGTAAAATTATTCAGAACCACAATATCTCATTTCACTGTTACGCAGATGACATGCAGCTGTACCTCCCCATCCAGCCCAATGACCAGATTGGACCTATTACCCTCGCTAAATGTCTGGATGATATTAAAGGATGGATGGCTTATAACTTTCTACAATTAAATGAAAACAAAACAGATACTACATACTGTTCCGCCTCCCAAACTCCTTCGGCACCACTGCCCTGTCCCTCAACCAGTTATCCAGTCACATCAGACCCTATGCAAAAAACCTTGGAATAATATTCAACAATACTTGATATTTGAAATTTGATAGACAGGTTAACACAGTTGTAAAATCTTGATTCTTCCAGCTCAGAATTATATCCAAGATCAGAAATTTCTCATCACCTAAAGATTTAGAAAAAGTCATCCATGCTCTAATATCCTCAAGACTCGATTATTGAAACTCCCTATATTTTGGTATCAACCAGGCCTCTATTCACCGCTCACAACTGGTACAGAGTCCTGCGGCCAGACTCCTATGCAGACATAAAAAAGGGAACATATTACGCCTGTTCTAGCATCTTTGCACTGGCTCCCCATTCGGTATCAAATTCAATTTTATTTATATAGCGCCAATTCATAACAGAAGTTATCTCATTGCACTTTTACTATAGAGCAGGTCTAGACCGTACTCGGTATAATATTATTTACAGAGACTCAACAATTCCCACCATGAGCAAGCATTTGGTGACAGTGGCAAGGAAAAACTTCCTTTTAAGAGGCAGAAACCTCGAGCAGAACCAGGCTGTTGACCATCTCACATTCTCATCAAAACCCTTTTTGGTGACAGGGCCTTCTCAGTAGCTGCACAAAGACTCTGGAATAGTCTCCCTGAAAATATAAGAACAGCAGAATCTCTTGACTCGTTTAAAAGGTGTCTTACGACCCAATTTTACTCTTTTGCCTTCCCCTGCAATGATTCTCGACATGATTTCCATCCTACATTGATATGCATGAATGTCTGTATGTGTGTGTATGTGTCTATATGTGTGTATGTGTGCACTATGTATTTATGCATGTATTTAAGTACTTATTATTACTTACTGTCTTTGTTATGACAACATGACATTAACCAAGACAGCATAACCAAGACAGCATAACCTGTCATAAACATGCCATAGCAAGCCTAATTATCAAACTTAGATGTCATTAAGTGTTATTACACTGTCAAATGCAAATGTCAAGTTGTCATAACAAAGACATCCCAAACAATGTCAACTTTGCATTAAAAATGACACAATTGACCGAATGACACTTAATGACAACAGTCATAAACATTCATAATGACTCCTTGAAGTTCATGGCAGGTGTCATGTCATGACGGTGTCATGTCAGTTTTATGCAGTTTTATGCACATCCCTGGTCTTGACTAAGGACTAGACCTAGGACTTGTTGGTCTTGACTCGGGACTTGTTGGTCATAACTCGGGACTTCATAGCCAAGACTTGAGACTTACTTGTGACTTGCAAAATAGACTTGGTACCACCTGTGAAAATATACTCCCGTGTCACTGGAAAATCATGCCACAGGTTGTTGATAATGTTTAGAAAACCAAACAGTGATTTACATGCTGCAGTTTCTACTCAGCTCTTGCCAATAATGCACGAATAACCTCCCCACTATGAGATTTACCTTTGAATCTGAGGACAGGAAAGAAGCAGATGTTTACCCCAGGCAGTAGAGGGGAAAAAAACCCAAGTCTGCAGGATATTTGGGCAGTTGGCTTGGTCAGCATATTGGGTATTATTCAGTGCTTAGAGTTGCTCAGGCTTAAGAAATGTTTAACAGGACGATACAGGCTTTTCAGTGGAGAGCCTTTGTGCCACTGTAGCCATCTGTAGCAATTGTTGAGGGCTTCTATTTCAGTACAGTATGCCTCATCTAAATAATTACTTAATCTGGAAGCGTCTATCTCTTATGCCATTTTGACAATTGTTGTTACACCTCCTAGCACATAGCAAAGCACAGGTTAAATGACTACTTACCCTTTCTCTATTTTGTGTTTTTGTTCTTTCTTGCCATTCCAAAGGAGGCCGCTACCTGGATAGTACATCATCTGGTTCCTCGTCTCGCTCCCAGAGTCCTTTGTTGTTAAGCCCAGCAGGTTCTCAGAACATGTACAACAACAGTGGGCCCATGCTGCGCTCCCTCAGGTAAGATTAGTCTGTCCAGGATTCACATCAACCACGACACTGCTCTCCTGTTGTTAAGAGACTGAGTTGACAAATTTTAAATAATCCACACCTGGACACTCTACCCAGCTAAACCAGGACATGTGTCACAGAATATTAAGTGCTTCAACAAAGATGTGGAACAATGTAGAGTGGTAAAATGGAAACATTCATTTCAGTACAGCAGCAATGAAAGTTACAGTCAGCAGAAACAAAAACTTCAGCCTTTCTAAACTATTTCAGAAATGAACTAACTTAATATATATGTAATAATAAACTTTCAATCATGCCAATATAAAAATGTTAAATTCACAAAATTGGTCACTCTCTCTCCAAAAACATTGTCAGTTCAATAACATCTTCTGTGCAGGCGTGGAGTGCAAAGCACAGCGTTGCACTGGTCATGTGGCATTTTCTTGAGTTTAGTATTTTGTGATTCTGGTAACCAATCCAAATTTTGAAACTTGTGACAAGATTGTTTTGCACAGTCCAGGTCGACAGTGCAGCACATATGGTGCAGCCCTGACCCATGATCTAGATTTATACATTTTAAATAGATGCATTTTTTGGCCAATAATCATTTTTTACATGAAAATGTTTGATATGGATTCCTAAATTTCTTTTTTGAAGACATATCTGTGGTATATCTGTATCGCAATCTCTTCTTACTTAGGAGCCAACATATACACCAATACAGATATACAGTATGTGTGATAAGCTAATATCGGCCGATTAATCACTTTCACTGCATGTAACTGTGCAGAATTATGACAGTAATCCCCTGGAGGCATAATAAAGGTTAATGTGTACCATTGGCCTGTGGCACACCCTTGGCTACAAAAACACCAAAAGTGCGCTCCCACTCCCTCAACACACTGGACAAGGCGCACTTGGCTGCGCTTCGTGCCCTGTGCCTTCATTAACAAAAACAGAGCCCCTTTTCTTCACTTCAAAGATTGTGTGTTTTAGGGTTGGGTACCGAACTCTGTACTTTTAAGGGTACCGCCTAACTTTCCACTATCTAAATCACACACTGTGGCAGCATTATGCCGGCGTTGTTTGGTTCAGTGTAAAAAAGCAAAGCTGGCAGAATGACGGCTCTTTACGGCAGTATTGCAGGGCCTCTGTGTAAGAAGAGCTGCTGTGTAAGGGCAATGGTGAGCCAAAAGCCAGACACAAGTGCAATATTTGTAATGTGAACTGCAAAGCTGGCCAGGGCAACACGTCTAACCTGAGGAAACACCTGGTCAAACACAAAATACATCTAAAAGCTTGATAGCCTGAAAGCCAAGTCTGCCGCAGCTAACGTTAGCACGCCTGCAACTAGCACCGAAGAAGTTAACTTAGCATCCAAGAAGACCCAAGTGAGGCAGTGAGATAAAATGTTCTAAATAAATGATGTTGAAATTGAGAAGTTTGGACTTACTTTTTACAACTGAAATTACATTTTGTTATTACAGAGAGCGTAAAGCACCGAAAAAGGTACCCAATTCCAGTATCGGTTCAAATATGAGCATACCCAACCCTAATGTGTTTGTTTCTTCGTGTTCTCAGTCATCCAGGTGAAGGAGTGATTCAGCTCATTTCAGTGGCGCGGTCCAGCAGTTTGGGCATCACCATGGGAGGAGGCTCCAACAGGCCTGACGGCCCCGCGGTCTTCATCCAGGAGGTGCTGTCTGGAGGAGACTGTCACCGGGTAAGAAATGAGGCACAGTAAAATTAAACCCCAAAACTACAGAAATTGAAGGAGAGGATAAGATGAAGGGTGTAGCGAATGGAGTAATGTTCATCCAAATAATTTGAAGGACACACAACCACTGGTGACTTACATTATACACATTAACATGTCTGCCTACTTACACAACCAGCAGACACGTGGACTATGGCTGATGGGGGCTCTGACTTTTATCTCCCTTTGTTTTGGTAATGGTTCCATGGTAGCAGCCACATTTCTGATTGGATGAATTGCATGAGGATTGTAGGTTTTTAGCAGTAATTCAGGAATAAAGCATGATTTCTTAAAACTAATTTTAAATCAGATTGATGTCTGTAGCCTACAATCAATTACAGCTAACAAATTCCCTACAGTATGGGAGCAACAGTATGAATTGTATTGTTGCTTGAGGAACATGACACATTCAGTTCAGTATGCTCACTAATATTATAAAGAGTACGGTGTAGACCTGCTCTATAGGAAAAGTGCAATGAGATAACTTCTGTTGTGAATTGGCGCTATATAAATAAAAGTGAATTGAACTGTATGCCCTGAGCACTGACTGCAGAACCATGAGGATACCTGGATAAAACATGACTGAGATGGATGCAGGGCAGCGGTGAGGGACTACTTGTAGGGAAATTAAGTGAACACAATGGAGGAAGGTAGAGGAGAGACAGAGGGATGAAGAAGGGATGAAGAAGGGAGGTAAAGAGTGCATGTGCAGACCTCTGCATCCTTGGCCTCAGATTAGTGTAAAATACTGCTGAGCCATGCTCAGGTCACAGCTTGCTGATCCTGTTTCTGTGACTAGCTGTCTAAACAGACATACAGTAACAGCCTGTCACCTCCACCCACAAAGTGGTCACAAATATGTATGACCATCCAGACACGCACAGACCTTTACATGTACAGTGGCATGATTAGAGGACCCCCTGAGCAAGACATAAAACATGTATCCCAAACTGGCAGTGTTTATTTTGGCAACTGATTTGATTAAGTAACGTCAGCTGAAAGGAACGGTAATGCTAACATTTAGTAGTAGTACACAAAACATGCAAGTAATGCAAAGTGAGGTGGATACTTCAACTAATCTTGCTGTTAGTCTCAGCATCACAGGGATCTGTTGCTACTCCTAAATTGGTGTTAATGGGGAATTAAGTTGGGTGAGTGCTGTAGGTTGCCAACACTCCTTATTAGGTTAATGCTATTAGGTTAAGAAGCACAGATGTAGTAGTGTAGAGCTACAGTATTTGAGCTTCTCTCTACTAGACACTACTAAAGACACGTTTAGTGATCTGAATCGAACTTTATTGGCTGTTACTACAGCAACACAGCCATAGTTTGATAGTTCATTCTTCAGCTTGGAAACAGCAGTTGACAAAACAATCTCAACTCAAGGTCCACTAACTTGCTTGTTCTGGAGCTTTTGACCATATCATATGGTCTTCATCAGCAGATTGAGTTTGCTTAGTTGTCATGGAACTGTCCATGATTCTGAGCTGACTTCTCATCCATGTGAACCTAAAAGTTGAACTTGGTGAAGACCATGTGATACAGTTAAAAGCTCCAGAACAAGGGAATAAGTGGACCTTAAGTTGAGATTGTGTTGTCAACACAGCTCGAACTTCCTATGGGACAGGATAAGTGCAAACAACAGGCAACTGATGTAATAATAATGCTAAACTTCATTTATGCAGCACCTTTCAAAACAAAGTTTTTTAAAGAGTGCTTTACATGGTTAAATCAGGATTTAAACATTACAGGACTACAAATGTAACAGTTCTGAGAAGTGATTTAAAAGATGTTAGTGATTTATGCAAGGCTCAGGTCCTCAGGCCGGAAGCTCCAGAGCCGAGAGCCCCAGCCGCAAAATCCTAGTCAAGTTTCAGTCCAACACACCGGGCGCATCACGTGCTGTAGCTTCACATCAATCCACACGCGTCAAGGTACAGTATCCGAGATCTGAGGAGCACATTTTCTGCAACACTTCCACACGAGGAAATAGGATAGTGGCATGTCCTAACACGTCCATGAAGTTCTTTAAAGGTGCTATACACGACATTCACCGTCACTAGATCTTGCAGTAACATGGTTCAAAGGCTGGTCTGCATTCATTTTACACAACACAAGGCACATACACTACCCAGTTATGCCTACAGCTGGTGGAGTAAAACTGCACCATCATCTAAAACGGTATGCATTTATAATGATACCCTCAACAATAAGCAGCCAAATAATGCGGAGATCCTACAAATATGTATACATAGACATGGTACGCTAATACTGGAGTTCTGTAGTGATTACAGTAGCCCAGAATGACTGAACATGGACAGCGGCTTCTCTGAAATTGTAATGCAGTTTGCAATCTTTGTTGTGTCGTTTTGCAATGAATTGTGGTAATGTATGAAAATTGCAAGTTAGAAGGAAAAATGAATGTCATAATGTGTAAATATTCCAAGTAAAAATGAAAAAGATTAGGTGAAGAAAGTTGGATTTTTATAAATACAGTAGGTGTTATTTGGGAAAAGTGGAGCAGTGCGTTTTCCTTCCTAAGACACAGAACATACAGTATTTCTGTTATCTGTAGTGTCACCTTGACTCCCTGAAGGAAATTACCATAGGTGACAAATACAGTCCTGTCTGCTCATTAAATCCTGTTGAATATTTAGGAATTCATGCTGGATTAAAGAATGTTAAACACTGCTTGAATATTTCTTGGCATTTGTGTTGCTTTGGTGTCAGTGCTGTTCTGTTAGAGGAGCCCCAGAGTCCCCGAACAGACACACTACACCAAGTGTGAAGGTCAGCCATCACGCTAGGACTCTGCTTAGGGCATCACCCTGCTGCTGCTCCCCATCACACACACACACACACACGCAGTTACATACTGGTAGATACACATGCTGCAGGAGCAGCAGCACCTGCAGTCCCGATCTTGTGTGTGGCACTTAGCCCCACTGAAGACATACATCTTTAAAAAGCGCTCACAAATATATAGTTTCATTTTTTTTTTAAAGGTTCAGTAATTTCCTGAAATAGCTGGTCACTGTAGTTTTAACAAACGTTACACAAACAGGAGGAAATAGTACATTTGTTGGGGACTATTTCCAGCGGCGGATTATTCCGCATTCGGTTCGGAGTGTCTCCATTGACAGAACACAAAGTTCAGAATAAGTTCAGTTAAAATAAACTACAGTGCATGTTCAGTTCATGGTAATGAAGGAACATGTCACCCAGTGCAACAGTGCCGCTCACTGATGTGTTGACAGTAACAGTAACAGTTGAGCTCTGTGGCACAGAGCAATAAGATACAGTACATGAGACTTTGGATACACACACACACACACACACACACACAATACTTGTTAGGAGGATACATTCATTGTGGGTTTTGCTCTTTTCATGAGTTTTGTTTTTTGCAAAAAAGAAAAATATTGCCAGACTTTAATCTGTGGATCATTACACATGCAGTGTTTGTACCCTGAAAGCAGCTGATTATTTGTTTTTGTCCTAAGACTGGCTACTAGCCTGGGCTGAAGGGTCTTGCACAGGAGTGCACTGGTGGAAGCAAGGAAGGGTTGAGGTGAGAGAATAAAATCGTGACTGGGAGTTGCTGTTTAACATGATGGATGAGCTCTGCACCCTGGCCACAGTGTCTCAGGGAATACTGGGAACACAGTCATTTGTGCTTGACAGACAAGGCAACAAGTGCTGGATACTGCAAAAATGAATATCAACATTCTTGTCGAGGGTTGACTTTTGAAGTTAATCACTGAAATCTTGGAATACGGCGAAGTCTTAGTTGGCAGGAAACACAAGCAGTCATACGATCAGACGGTCAGGTTAGCCAAACTTATTTGGAAGAGAAAACAAAGGCAAATGCTTCAACTTTGACCTACTGCACTTACTATAGTTGTGCGTGCACAGTTTTTCTGTGCAATGAAGGATTATTTGCAACATTTCAGGTGTGCTCCCTTTCAGTTTGTGGTGATGTTGAATTAAGATACAGTGATCCTGTAGACGGGTGCACTGAAACAATCCTGCACACCCCTCCTGTCTGCACATATTCCTCCAGCTTGCTCTGCTTCTCTCTCCCCAATCCCATCCCCCTCGCCTCTCTGTCCGCCCCCTGGCAATATGACACCGAAGGAAAGGAGAAGGATGAAGGGGAGAGACAGAGAATGCAGGAATCTGCACTTGTTTGTATGCTTGAAGAAAGCTGTTTCTAAGCAGATGTTTCTTGTTGCATATGTCCTGCAAGGTTTTACATCATTTGGATTCAAGATGCCAGTGAGTGCCAGCGAATCACAGAGAGGGCCTCAGGGCCAAGAATAAATCCCATGAAAGTTGTTTGAGCACTGGTTTGTACCTTTTGGTAGATGTACAAAAGGGATTTGTAAGAGTATTGTGACTTTTTGCTGCAAAAGTTGGATTTTGGTTGGCTATGACTGTGATACATGTTTAGATTTCCTCTCTGTCTTGCTATAAGTCAGACAGAAAATTGATCAGTCACATGATGAATTCAAACTGACTGCCCTTTTGTGACCATTCTGTGTTTGTTGCCCTTATGCTGCAAAGGTGTAGCCTCTAAAATGCACTGAGATTCCCTACATGGCTGAGATGAAAGCTTTGCTTGGACTGAGAACCTCACTTACAACCTGCTTATCTGCATCAATATTTGGATGAATCATATTTTTAAAGCTAAATGAAGGCAAGATGGAAATTCTTTTACTTGGACTTAGCATGATATACTATCCCAGAACTCTGGTAATCGGTCAACTGATGTTAAATGTTTCAGGGTCATCTTAGATTCTTATTTAAGTTTAAAATCTTACATCAGCGCCATCACCAAAACAGTTTTTTTTCCATTTGCAAAATGTAGCCAAAATTTGACCCTTCTCATCACGGAATGATGCCCCCCTCAAAGAAAAATTATGAACACAAGCCTTCATCAAATATGCTCCCAAACTTTGGAACACCCTACCAAGAGACATCAGGAAGGCAAACTTGGTTGTTTAAAAAGTCTTTAAAAACATTTATTTAATCTCGTATCACGAGAGTCCCTCTGTTGTTATTCTCATTTCTTTCTTTTCATCAATCCCAATGTCACATTTTTAATTCTAATTCGATTGCATTGTTGTTATCCTGTGTTTCACTTGTTTATTTATTTCTCATTCATTGTTATTATTATCATTATTTCCCATTCAAATTCTTTTATTGTCTTATTTGTATGTGACTGTTATGTTTTTCACGTAAAGCACTTGAGCTGCATTCATAGCACAAACTGTTCTATATTGATCAAATTATTATTAATTATTATTATTATTATTATTATTATCATCATTATCATTATCATCATTATTATTATTATTACTACTACTACTACTACAGAATCATTTCGTGAACTTGCACTTGGTTCAAGTGATGGAGGTGACAGATTATATCCCTGTTTAAAAGGTGCAAGCAAAGGAAAAAGGCAAATTCAAGACATATCGTAAGATAAACCCTGAAGTAACCCGACTGCGTGACAATTGCTCATTTTATTCCATGTAGTATGTGATAGTGGATGACACCCGACACAACATCACAACGTCCTGACAAAAAGTCTGGCTTGTGTTATATTTTTGCTTTCTCTTATCTAGTTTGAGAAACTTTTACAGCATGTTCTGCATTTGATCATTAAAGTTATTTTAGCATTTTGTATTGTTATATTTAAAGCTGCAGTAATCAACAGTTGTAGGGGTTCATAGTGATGAGCCCACAGAGAATAATCACCAACTCTGCAGTTCCCCCTTAGCTCTAGAGCTTTTCCAGCAGCAGCAGGCAGCTGTTTTCAGTTCTGCTCTGACAAAACCCACTGTACACGACCTGCAGAGCAGCAAACAGCAGACAGACAGTTAGAGACCAGCTGGTGAACATAGCGGAGCATTTAGCAGCTAAAGAGCCAGATATTTTTCTCAGGAGTTGGAGACCAAAACTACTAGCATAAAATGTACACAGACAGACATGACATGCATTGCATTAATAAGGTTCTGAATAAAACAACAAATCATTTTAAATCTCTCCACACACTGCATTAATCCAGCATCATTACTGAAAGAGTTTCTCAGGGATGAGGCTGCAGTGCAGCAGGCATGTATGCATGAGATTTCCTTTGGCCCATTTGTTTTTCACTGACCTACGGACTCAAAATCCCCAATAACAGATGGTGAATGGTACAGGGTAGTAAGACTACAACTGTGTTAGAAACAGGGCACAGTAAAGCAAAGCTGTATGTCCACCCTCTGTCATTAACTCACTCGACACTGTACATTAATGCCTGGCTCTATTACAACAGCTACTGACACTGACTTTCTCAGCTTCTCAGTCTTCTGCTTATGGAAGCAGGTTGTCCATTTCCTCCAAATCCCAACTCTTAATCCCCTGTGTCATATAGGAAGCAAGCTAGCATTTCATGCACTGCGATTTGCTGTATGGGATGAGTCAGATGGGGAATTATGCAGCCATGAATTTATCAGAACTGTAGTAGCTATAAGGTGGCAAAACTCCATGTTACATTTACCATCAATGGACTACAGTCTAGGTCACCACATGATCCTTTCCCACCTTTTGGTGAAGAGTAATGAGCATCAGCATGTTCTTAACTTCACAAATCCTGCCCTCAGTTTGAGCTCTGCTTGTTGTGGGCTGGCAAGGTTCATTAAGCATTTGCTTGAGACTAATGGCATTTAAATCACTATAAGCTGTACAGTAAATGGTTGACAGTTCTCTCCTTCACTTAAACATAAACTTTTCTACATTGGCCTATGCTTCTAAATGTTTATCAGTGCTAGCGGCGTGGCTCTAGGGATGGCAATGTAGGTGGTCAGTCCACCACTTTGGTCCGGACTAAAATATCTACTCTTAGATAGATTGCCATTAAATATGGTATGGATATTCATGATGACTCCTAATGACTGTGGTGATTGACCTGCTGGTGGCACTTGAGGAAAGGTCAGGAAAAGTTTTCACTTTTTCTGTGGAATCTCTCAACATCTCCTTGATGGAATAGCACAAATTGCATAGCATGCTAATGTTAGCATTTAGCTCAAACCACCGCTCTGCCTAACTACAGTCTCACAGAGCTGCTATCATGACTGTAGACTCTACGTCTTATTCAGGCGTATAGGCCTCTGGTACCAACTCATAACAGTAGAATATTTATGGCTGTCAACTGCATTAAGCGCAGAATACGCTTCTTGGGCCTTCATGTCAATACCGCTTGCAACATAACCACACGGTCAGCCTCAGGCCAAGCTCTCCCATTGACGACACGTTCAAAAAGGGAGAAAAAAAGTGTCCAGGACTCTCTCAAACTTCAGTATTAGACGCAAGTTACCCACCACATCAAACATTTTCAAACTTTGTGAAACAGATGCTGCAGACTCATCTGAACACTCAGCATTACCTGACAGTGTACCTGCCTTAATTAGGTCCAACTGGTATTGCTGCAACTCCAATTTTTCCTTTTCCAAAGACTGCCTTAACCGTTCCTTTTCTATGCTCATGGGGTGATGGTTCCTGACCATTAAGAGCTTTGTAGGTGAGAAGGATTTTAAGTTCTATTCTGGATTTTACAAGAAGCCAGTGCAGAGAAGCGAATATTGGAGAAATGTGAAAAAAATTTGCTTTGTCAGTACACATGCCACAGCATTCTGGATCAACTGGAGACTCTTAAGGGACTTATTCGGGCAGCCTGATATAAGGAATTGCAATAGTCCAGCCTAGAAGTAACAAATGCATGCACTAGTTTTTCTGCATCATTTTGAGACAGGATGTGGCTGATTTTTGCAATATTACGTAGGTGAAAAAGGCAGTCCTTGAAGTTTGTTTCATGTGGGAGTTAAAGGATAAATCCTGATCAAAGATAACCAGGAGACCAGGGCAATGCCATCTAGAGCAACTCTTTAGATAATGTGTCTCGGAGGTGTTTGGTACAATAACTTGAGTTTAAGATCAGAAAATTGCAGGTCATCCAGGTTTTTAATGTCTTTAAGGCATGCTTGAAGTTTAGCTACTCGTTAGTTTCATCTGGCTTGATCGATAGATATAATTGGTATCATCCGCATAACAATTAAGTTTATGGAGTGTTTCCTAATATTGCCTAAAGGAAGCATATATAAAAAGGTGAATAGAATCGGTCCAAACACAGAACCTTGTGGAACTCCGTGACTCATTGTTAACATGTACAAATTGAGATCAATCTGATCAATACGATTTAAACCAGCTTAGTGCGGTTCCTTTATGCCAATTGAATGTTCCAGTCTCTAATAGGATGTGATGGTCAATGGTGTCAAATGCAGCACTAAGATATAACAAGACAAGTACTGAATCTAGCCTATTGTCTGATTCAATTAAAAGGTAATTTGTAATTTTCACCAGTGTTGTCTTGGTGCTGCAGATCCACTTATCAAAAAGCAGTAAAAGAAGCCTGGAGTCAATTGGGTGCACGGGGTGACCAGGAACACGGGGAAATAGGACCGAAACGCAGACCGAGGCAGAGCTATATGCAGTTCAATGATTTAATTAACAAAACCAAGGGTACAAAGACTTATTGGAAGATGAGGCAGGGAAGGGTCAAAACCAGAGAGCATTCCAACACAAGAAAATAAATCCAATAAGTCCAAAAAAAAGTCCAAACACAGGTAATGCATGCATCAGCGCAGAACCAAGACATGAGCACACAGCAACATAACATAACAAACTGACCAAAAACAAAGGAAGTGGTATATATGCTGAGTGACTGATGAGGGGATGAGATGCAGGTGGGGAGATGGATGGTGAAGCTCAGGTGATTGCAGTGCTGACAAGAAGTGAGAACAGGTGTGTGAATAGGTTTGGCAGTCAGGTGATGAGGAAAGGAGGGAAAGTCCGAAACCTGTGTGTAATATTTGACAGTGACCTTTCATTTGAAAAACAAGTTACAAAAGTCATTCCGTTCATGTTTTTATCAATTGATAAAGAGTACGGTCTAGACCTGCTCTACAGGAAAAGTGCAATGAGATAACTTCTGTTATGAATTGGCGCTATATAAATAAAATTGAATTGAATTGAGGAGCATCTCAAAAATCAGGTCTTTTCTCTCCCAGCCTGTTCTTGAGAAAGTCATACATGCTTTTATATAATCTTGGTTAGATTATCGTAACTCATTGCATTCAGGGTTAAGCCAAAAACATCTCACGCCTTCAGCTGGTACAAAACGCAGCTTCTCGGCTTTTACCAGAAGACAAGATCATAGCAGATCTGTTTTAGCCTCTCTACACTGGTTACCAGTCAATTTTAGAATCAATTTTAAGATTTTACTGATCACCTTAAAGCACTTCATGGTTTAGCTCCCAGTTATATTGTTGACTTGCTGCTCCCCTATTCCATTTTCATTTTAATATGGTCATAGAACGCCCATATGAGTGGAAGGTGGAAATGAAAATTGAAATTGGATTATTACATTTTCATTTTTACTCAACTAACACATACAAATGTGGAAAATTATAATGCTATTGTGGAATTACATTTTAATTTCCAAGTTTACATTATCATTTTAATATAGTCCCCTATAAGCTTCCATATAGCCCAGTGGACATAAATCAAGAAGATTTAAAAAATCGTTTTTTAACAGAATGAGCCATCAAAGGAAATAGGACTCCTCTGTGGTTCTATAGATCAGCATGACAAAAGACTCTGTCTCCTTGTTGTGCAGGATGGACGGCTGAGGCCTGGAGATCAGCTCATTGCCATTAACAAGGAGTCCTTGATAGGTGTGACCCACGAGGAGGCCAAAAGCATGCTGAACAAAGTCAAATTCAGGTAGGTGGTGCCCGCACTGCCATGGTCGTCCCTCTTTCTTCTGCATATATGCACGTCACTCTGTACATGCTTGTGTCTTTGTATTTTTATGTATTGTGTCTCCAGCCAAGACAGTGTGGTGGAGATAGCCTTCATCCCAGGGAAAGGACTTTTTCCAAGCAGCACATCTCTCCACAATGGGGTCCAGCGAGCTGCGGGCAACAACAACAACTCTGGACGCTTAAAAGTCCACATCAGATCACCTGAGGTCAGCTATGCTTTGTGTCAGAGATCAAAAACATACCACAATATGTCAAGGTTTTGGACATTCTGTCAGTGGATTCCCAGATTTCATAACATTTTATTACTATAGCAACAGAAACAGATATTATGAAACAGCAAGAGCAGTATTTTGCAGTGAACCAAAAATAATTAGGCTTGGGTTTGTAAAACACATCTTAGGCTCCCATATCAGCTTACTCACAGTTGGATTGAAGATAAAAGTTGATGAAAGGGTTTTGGGAGTTTAGAGGTCTTTCTCAGCGAGTACACTGTAGGTTGGACTTGAGTTTAATGTGCTGTGTTCTTGTTATTTGTGGAACCTGGAGTGTGCCACCAAAATAATTAAAGACTTTAACAGAGTTTAAGTTTATGATGATCAATTAATAAATTGATCGACTTAAAAATGTAAAATAAACTGATTAATGCATTTTGCATTTAAATGCATTAAGAAACGTTCTGTTCATTTACTGTTTAAATAATGAATTAATCATTGAAATTTAAAATGTAATTACAAAACTAATTTTTAAATGTCTTTTGAGCTTACAATTCCTAATCAAATTTAATTAATAATTCACAATTTAAAGGGAAAACAACAATTTGTATAGGCTATATTACACTTTTATTTTTTTTGTTTTTTATTTTACTTTTTAGTTTATTAACAAATCATTTAAATGCAAATGTAATGAATCTATTCATAACAGGTTTGTTAAATTGACCAATTTATGAATTGATTCTGATTTTACAATGTAAAGTCAGAATTATTCTGGTGGCACACTCCAGCCTCCACAGTAAACTCCATGCTGTAATGTGCAGTAGTTGATGAATGACTTAGGTTTTCCAAAGTTAAGGTGTGAAGGATGTCACAGAGAACTTTGAAGTCATAGTGACCTGCTATTCTACTGGAAATTACTAACGACTGGGCAGCGTTAATATAATCATCTTTATTGTGTCATCAATTTTACATCCAGTTTCTATTTGTGTTTTTGTTCTTTGCAGATCTGTACAGAGGAGCCAGCCCCAGTGTCCTCACCTTCTCCTGACATCTGCCCACCAGATATTCATATTTCAGGTAGAACATGTCACCATACTCTCACTTTATTTCTCTTGCATTTTTTTCTCCTATAATCAAAATCGTTCCTCGCCTCTGCTGCTGAGACCTGTGCAGGGGTGCAGAGTCGGGTGTTGATTCACAGTGGGATTGGTAGTACTAAAAACCATTTCATATTAAAGGGACCCATTTGATTCATATCAAACAATATAGCTTTACTTTAAAGGATAAGTCTGGCTATATACTATGTTTTTCTTACTGTCAGTGAATCCCAGTAGAAGACCCAAACCAACATCCTACCAACAAATACTGTGTTTGTATCCAAAGCCTGATATATCCTCTGTGCCATAGAGCTCCATTGTTGTCCAGAAACTATTAAAAACACATCAATGAACCACACTGTTGCACTGGGTAACATGTTCCTTCATTACCATGAAAACACACACTGTAGTTTATTTTGACTCATTCCCACATACACCGTCCTGCTGCCCCAAATACTTACTACAGCACCACATGTGGATTAATCTGCAGCTTAAATAGTCCCCAACAAATGCACTATTTCCTCCTGTTTGAATAAAGTTTCATAAATACCACAGTGGCCAGCTGTTTTAGGAAAGTACTGAGCTTTTTTTTTAAATTGAAACAATATATTTGTGAGGTGTTTTTAAAGATTTATGTCGTCAGTAGGAACCAATGGGCTTGGGGCTGAGAGACGCACACACAGGGTAGGTAAAACAGAAAGTTTTAAGAGACAAGCTAACGCATTGTTGGTTTTGATCTTTTCATGGGATTTGATGACAGTAAGAGAAATATAGAAATATGCTCTTAGAAAATACACAACATTGCACGTTTCTATAATTACTCTATATATGGATGAGTGGTTTTTTGTCCTGTGATGATCAGTGCTCTTGGTTATGACCCTAACCCTAACACCCATCTCATTCCCTTCACCATCATTGTCCACCCTTCTCTCTCCCTCATCCTGTTTATTTGTATAACATAGTTTAAGAAAGCAGCTATGTTAATGTTAAAGGTCGCCCGTGGGTCCCAGCTCAAAGCCACCCGACTGCCTGTTCCAATCAAGGTTATTTCCTAGGTGCTGTAACCACTTAGCTCCCCTCCAGGCTCTTATTGGTTAAGCCAGTTGCTAGCCATGACAGATGTCAGCAGTTTGTGATGAGGTGAGCAGATACAAATACTGACTGGATATAATTTTTTACAGAGACGTGACATTGATTCATGACTGTCAATAATTTCTGTATGGTCTCAGAATTATTGGAAGCAAGGGTGAAGCCTTGTTAATTGAATGTCAATTTAAGTAAAGTTGCAGTGTTTGACCTGTCCTAAAGCACAGCAGGGGGACAGGTCATAAGAACCTGTTGGGGAGATAAACATGTTGTAATGTTGAAATGTGTAAAACCCTATTACTGTTATCAACTGGGGTCCTACTATATTTTGTAATAATTGCAGAGGTCATCTGTGTGAAAACTTCTGTCACAAATAGTCTACCATATTTCAGTAAACAGTGGTTTTCACAAGGTTGTCTTGTTTTATCTGTGGTTGTTGTTTCTTTGTGAGTTAATAATAATGGTAGGCAGGGAGACCCATGCAGAGAAGCAGCTCCAGTCAGATATTACAAGATGGTATATTTGAGTCAACATAAAGTTATTTATACCGTGGAAAGTCACTGCAGGAAACTCAACTAAGTAATTTGGGGTAATTCTAGTCCAGTGTGAACGGGGCATGACAGAGAGGACAAGAGAGAGAGAGTGTGTATTAGCACTTATGTATATGGGCTCAAATAAGGGTCAGTAATTGACTAAATAATCTCACTTCAGTGGAGTTTCAAAGTTCATTCTTGACCTTGAAAACAGCAGTTGTCAAAACAATCTCACTATAAGGTCCATTTAGTAGCTGTTCTGGAGTTTTCAAGCGTATCATACCATATCATCTGTGTTTCATCTATGCCAACCTTGATGAGAGACCTTCAAGTGATCAGAAAAATCTGGAAATTTTAATATCTTCAATTCCATAATAATAATAATAATAAACTTTATTTATATAGTTTTATGATAGTTATTTGTTTATATTGTTCATTATTATTATTATTATTTGCTGATGAAGATCATGTGGTATGATTGAAAGCTCCAGAACAGCTACTAAATAGACCTTTAGGTGATGTTTACCAACTGCTGTTTTCAAGGTCAAGAATTAATACTGTGAAGCCGGGATAAATCACACACAGGGCTTCAAATGCTATTTTGTGGGGGGTTTACTGTCTTTTCAGCTATTTTTCTTTTGCGAAATAAAAAAATAAAATAAAAGTGTGTTTCCACTGAAGACAATGGTTTTCACGTTACAAAAAGAAACATGTACGAATCAAAGCAAATAAAAAGAAATCCATCACTATTCCTACCAAAACAGCTATACAGCACAAAGACGGCAGTGGCCCCTCTGTGGGCAACACTGCCCTGTACAATCACTACACAGTACTTGTGCTAACCTATCAACTTAGAAGCTCCTTCCTTTTACAGAGGCTTTACAAAATGTGTCCAAACTGTAAAATATATTAGACAAATAAAAATACAGAACAGCAAATCAGAAATAATCATCACACTGTTTCCTACCTAACGAGCTCCAGTGGCCCACATGTAATGTTTCATTCCACAAGCATCAGCAATTCTAAAACCAAAAATTTCACAAAATGTGGATTTCGATACGTACATCAGACACCATTAAACCAACATATTGCTGTATTGCGCTAAATAATTCTTAAACAAGTATTCATAAATGTTCTCACCACTCTGCAACAGCAGCCATTCCCAAAATAGCTTGTTATGTTGAACTTCCTATATTTTCCCTCTCAGCAATCACACTGCTGCAGAGATAGTGAAACTCCACCCCCTGCTGTCCAAAGTCAGCACCAACAGCAGCACTGCTGCAGCGGAGAATTTTATTTACAAGGCTTGTATTTCCTGCATATATTCATTTATATTTGTGATTTTTACCACCTGGTTACAACTGTTTATCGAACTAAAATGTGTGCACAAAATATATAGTATCAACAATCAGGTTACATGAAGACTGAAAAAGAACATAATGTGTTTTGTACTGGAATGACAACACATGGTATGATGTGGAGTGGTATCTGGGTGTAGTCAGGGTTTAAAGCACGGCTGTTGTCAATCATCACCACAAGTCGGGGGTGGGGGTGCAAATCCTTTGGGTGGGACAAGGAGGAGGTGGAGCGTAGTCACTGAAATCGGCTCATACCCCTAGCAACAGGGGGTGTGCGCACACGAACACTCAGAGGAAAGGTTCCCATCGCCACAGCAAGCAGACACACAAATCCGGGACAGACAAACTCATCAAATTAATATTAGGCATTGGCTGTCTGCCCTCCCCTCTCTCACTGTTTTCCCTCACTCTCATTTATATAATCATCCACCTTTCCTCCACTCCTCTCTTTTTAATCATCTGCTTTTCATCCTCCCACCCAAACACACTCACACACACACACCTCCCCTATCACCACAATCACCCACTTCCACCAAATCCACAGAGAATATCTGTCCATCCACTCTGATATTACAGATTATCCAATGATATTTCTCCTCCTGTTGTTTACTATGTGTGCTGTGGCCTCACATCCTCTCTCCTCATTCTGTTTAAAGACCAATAGCCCCTGGTTCGATATCTCTCACAGATACTGGCTTTTCTACATGGGGATGTTTTTCATGATCAGTGCTTTTCCCCTTTGTCTTTGACAAAAAAAATCAACTACATTGTTTAATTTTTCTTTATCTTCCTCCTCTTTTCTCCACCTCCTTTTTCTCTTCTCCTGTCTCTAGGTTCAACCAGCCAGAGGTTACCAACAGGGGCCAAACCTAAGATAACACTGGACCCCTACATACGCCTCAAATCAGACAAGTTAGACTTGGTGAGTCCAGTCCTCTGGTCAGAGAAGTTATTTTAGAGCCATGCTACTAAATATACAGTATCTCACAGAAGTGAGTTCACCCCTCACATTTTTGTAAATATTTTATTCTATCTTTTCATGTGACAACACTGAAGAACTGACACTTTGCTACAGTGTAAAGCAGTGAGTGTACAGCTTGAATAACAGTGTACATTTGCAGTCCCCTCAAAATAACTCAACACAGTCATTAATGTCTAAACCGCTGGCCACAAAAGTGAGTGCACCCCTAAGTGAAAAAGTCCAAATTGGGCCCAATTAGCCATTTTCTCTCCCCGGTGTCATGTGACTCGTTAGTGTTACAAGGTCTCAGGTGTGAGATACTGTATTTCTCCTGGCATGTGATGCCAAGCATGTTTGGAGTGGTTTATTCAAGCTGAGCTGCGTTTGCTCCTTGCTTCAGGTTTATTTGCAGTAAGTGTATGAATCCAACTCTGCTCCTCCACCTCAGTCTACCTCTCTCTGTGTCTCCCTGCATGAGGGGCCGCTCCAGCCATAATACATTCTGCCCTCTCACATACATGCACTCTCCTTTCACAAACAGATATTTCATTTATTTTATTCTTACACCCACACATTTTTACTCTCATATTCATAGACTTTAACGCACACATTCATACATTTGCTGTCATGCACATGCAGTCTATACATTGAATATTATATATATGTGTGTCTGAAGAAAATATGTGCTTGTACGGTCCCTCACATCCCTGTGTTTCTCTCAACCTTATCTTTGCACCAGTGATGCACCCCGTGTTCATGCACTAGTAGGTCATTTTGGGTTCTTGGAGACTTGACAAATGATAAAAACCGGCTGCCAGTATTCACTGTTATATTATATATTATTACTATTTATTCATGAATGTAAACATTTTCGTGCTGCCTAAGGTAGGTTGAGAGCAGGTTTCATTAACTGTCATGTTTATCCTTCTACATATACTGGACTGATTTATATATTTCAGACCAAAACTCTGATATAACAAGACAAGCCCTATAGTTTCACAGCAGTCATTTGTACTGGTCAACTCCACCAAGCTGGGTGATCCTGATCTGTGTGTGTGTGTGTGTGTGTTAAGAATATTCCACCTGCTCTGATCAGCTTTGACAAGTGCATCACTGGCTGTCCCAGACAAGTGACAGACAGTCTCTTTTCTTTTATATGGGGACAGGACGACAGACTGACTGTCACTATGGTATCAGGCTGATGTCATATGAGAAAATAATGAACGTACTGTTGAGTGGTTACAACAGAGCATATATAATATGATAAATGAAAAATGAGATACATGCGTACATAGGCACAGAATACGATACTAGTAACTGAAAAATGTCGTAAGTTTAAGAATATTTTGACTGCTTTTCATTTTCTTTCATTATATATCAAACACCTCTGGATAATAATCCACCTAATGAAATGAGATACTAAGATGTTGTATTGGGTACATTTTCTTTTACTCTCTGGTGGATCGAGTGTTTCTCCTCAGATTTCTGTCAGCTGGTGGAGGGAAATATTAGTTTGACAATAATATTTGCCCCCGTGACGCAAGCTGACGTCTTCCGTTTCATAGTTATATTATTATATCTCTATATTCTCATAGTGCAACACAGAGCATACAAGCTGCTGTATGTATGTTAGTCCTCACTTATTAATGGGAAAATAACTTCAGCTGTCATACAATCCTAAAACAGTTTTATTTTCAGTTCAATTCTTAAATGAAAGAAATTAGCAAAACGATATTGAAAACGTATAGGCCTGTGTTTCCACCATGGCTGTAAAATGGTGAGCAATGCAAAGAAACTGGGCCATGGTTGAACCCTAATTGCTGAGAATTGGTGTTTCGCTGAGTTGAGATCTGGTGACTGTGGAGGCCACAGCATGGGATTCACACCATTTTCATACTCATCGCACCATTCAGAGACCCCTAATGACCTGGATGGAAGACTATATTCAGTGTGTTCTACACTCAGGGTTTTAGAGAATCTCCATGAAGCAGATTTACACTGATGATTCTTCTCATTCTGATTAACTTGCTTGCAACTTTTTCACACTTGTAGCACTTTTTCACCCCCACCCCCGAGCTCTCTCTTCATCTAATTATTGATCTCTCTCTGCTTACTCTATCACACTTGCGCTCTTCATTTGCACTTTGTTTTTTACCCTATCAGCACATTCTCTCACTGCTCCCCCATCCCCCCTGCCCTCCAGCTTCCATCTCTCTGCTGATGGTCTCTGTTTTCCTCTGCCTCATTCTCTGGCTTTCTGTCTTTGCCCTCTGTGTAGTTTTGTTACTGTTATTCAGCTTTGATTTTAATTTTCTCCAGATCCCGCTCAGCAGTAGGTTGACCCTAATCTACCAATTCATTAATGGGATTAGAGAGACAGAGAGAGTTTAAATGTTGAATACAGGCACAATTCTCTTGATCTGTTGGCTCCTTTGCAAAAGAGAGAGAGATGGATTATGGATATTTTTAGCTTTGAGAGCTACAGTAGGTAAGAAAATGTAACAAAGTACAGAAAGCCAATGAAAGAAGAGTGGAGGGAGAAACAAACAGTTTTAAAGGTTGAACAGCGTACAATACTTTTCATTAAATGAAAGGGTAGTCGTGGTTTATGCATATTACTGTATATCAACCTTGTTTAAGGTTTAGACAACAGATGGCTATGACAGGGATTGGCTATTGTGCCAAGTGTAGTGAATAAAGGTCAGCTTTTCTACAAAATGTTATCACTGGATCAAAGATAAAAATGCACCAAAGTGTCTGTTGGTCCCGTAGTTTTTGTTTATTTTGGTAGTTCAATTAGTCCTAAAAAACGTTCCATTTTTAAGATTTGAAGATTTCTCTAAGATGTCCCGGAGACCCAGGGCCCTCTTTAACAGCTCAGAATAACATACTTTATGAGAACTGCTTACAAACCTACAAACCTTTACAGCTGTAAAACCTTGTTAAATAATGCTAATGCTAATTTACATTCTACAATTACACATGATAAGACTTTTAAGGCTGATTCATTTATTATCATTATTATTATTTAGAGTCGATCTAACTATAAAGGAAGGAATCTCTGTCTGTCTCTATGTGTCTGTCCTTCGATTTTCTCGACAACCGTTCATCCGATTAATTTCACATTTGGCAGGTGTATTGCTGAGGACCTAAGGAAGTGCAGTGTCGAGTGTGAAATAGTTTGAATGAGCGGTTCAAGTTAGTGGAGGGCTAAACCAGCGGTTAGCTGGCTCGGCAGCAGAAGTCTCTAGTGCGCTTGCTCTATGGGCCACCCAATGCCGAAGATCCGGGTAACTTCATACTGGGAAGTCAAACTTTTTTGGCTTCATGTGCCACTGAGCAGCTTTCATAGAAATAAACGGGCCCCGCCTCCGATGCTTTATCCACGTTTTATTACTTTTTATCCAGCTCTCTTTATACATCCATCGTTATACCCAGAGCCATGTAGAGAGAGGGTTAGGGTTAACCCTAGCTAACGTTAGCTAGCTACCTTCAATGAATAATATCAGCCTACCCTTTGTAATGCCCTGGAAACCAGCTCTAACATGCCGTAGTTGGCTAGCTTCAGCATGAATTCATGAATTTTATCAATAGTAATAGCGGTACTAGCGGTAAAGATTTCATGCATTCACTATTACGTCTGGATGAAAAACTTCTTAGAGTTAGATTTCAATGGCAGGGCTTTTCTTTCATTAGTCTATAATCACATTTTTTAATTGCGTATGTTGACATTTTTAACACGCAATGCTTTTCATGTGTGCAGTGTGTCTTTGGCCTACATTCAGTAAATTAAATCTCGTTTAAACTGGCAGTCTCAAAGATTTTCATTTAAATAAATGTCTGATAAGTCACAAAAATCAAAAGTTGCTAATTCAACAGTTATGGTCAGAAAGGTTGGTTGCAGTTGAAAAATCTACTTTAAATCAACATTTCTACAGCAGTCACAGTTTAAAAGTTGAAAAATGGCATTGAATCAACATTGTATTTGAGTCTTCTTTTCAACATTGAAATACTAACATTAAATCAATATTGTACTGCCAACTTTCCTGCCGAAATATTTTAAATTAAACAAGGACTGGGGAACAACATAGGGGGGTGTGGGACACTTTTGTTTTAAATAAAGCATTTACTTCACTTCTTCAACTTGTTTGGTGTTAGATGACAAAGTAAACTAATTAATTTATATGTAATGAGGAAAACATCTTTACGTCGTTTTTGGAGAGAAATGGCAAAGAGGAGGGAGATCCAAGCCCTCCCCTAGAAAAAATGCTATATTCAACTGCTCCAACTGCCCAGTGTTTTCTTCATTTCTCACCAGCCTGTGGAGAAGGAGGTAAGTTTTAATCTTTTAACTAAGGAAAATGCTATGTCAACTCATAGCTGCTGTCTTGGCAAATTGGTCCATTGAAATAGTCCATAGTTGTAATATTGGAAGGCGATCTGGTGGCGAGAAAGCAAACAATAGGCTAGTTTGCTCCAAAAGGAAAAAAAAACTCCAAATGGATGTTATTAGAATTAAAGAAGTTGTTTAGAAATGTCCTGCTATTTTTTATAGCAAACATTTGAACCAGTGCATTATCTTGCTGTCTTTACAGGTTGTCTATTGTTGTAATGGTTAGTAAATTAACTACTGTAAAGTGGTCGTATTTGCTGTTAGAAAAAATGATGCCAGCTAGAATTAAGCTAATGTTAGTCACTAGCATGTGTGATGTTCACTCTCATTGACCCCAGCAAATACCAGGCTTCTGCTAAATATCAATTAGGTGAAAACAGATGTTTGCTAGGTTAGTAACAAACTTTTTTTAACTTAAACTTACTGAAGTTAGCTCCACTATTAAATGTCACCTTTGCTGGTGCTCAAACTAGTAAGATTATATACATCCATTTTTATACTTTTTACTGTATGCTAATCTAAGGGATGTAAAATTGTTTATTAAAAGAGCATCAAAGATTTATCAGGTTAGTTTGACTCAGATCCTTCAGAGAAACAGAATGTTTCATAAACATTTTAAAGTCATCCTGTCAGTTTAAGGGAAACTTTCTGTGGGTTCCTTTTCAGGATTGATGTTGACAGTATTTCAAGCTGTGTGCTGACACCTATGTTGAGACCGGTGGGATCTTCCTATATAACTTGCACCTGACTTAGGTAAGTGAAATGAATTGTAGGTCAAAATAAATGTTTCACAATAATGTATTGTGGAGAGCTGCTTGAAATGTCCTTGTTTGTTAGCAGTGCAAAGTCTTCTTTGTCAAAGTCTGGGCTGCGTAGTTTTTTCAAGTACTGGCTGCACTCAGGAGATGGGGGAAAGCACTAACTAGTTACTGTGTCAAAATTAGCTGCATGGTCATTTCTGAGGCCATGGTTGTTGGTATTTTTTTATGGGATTGTATTATACTGTAATGCCCACCATACACTAGAAGACTTTGAAAAGATTTTAAAAAGACTAAAGTCTGACACCATCTCACATCTAAAGACAATGTGTTGACAATGAGTTTTTAGTCACAGACTATAAGATTTTGCAAAGACTGGGGATCTTGCAGGGTCACTGTTTGCAAGACTACAACTAGATTCCTTTTGAGATTATTTCCCACTGGGCTGGATTATCCATATGACATATACACAAGCACAGCATTTTTTGTTATAAAATAAATAAACTATATATAAATTATAAGATTGCTTCCTGAACAGATTTCACGATCAGCAGATTAACTTATTAGTAGTTTAGCATTTGAAATAATGCTAACATATCTGCTATAATACAATCTTGTGGTTGGTTCATCACAAACGAACCGCACCAGAGTCCACTTGGAAATGTCTCGGTCCAGTTGTTTGGTCTGCACCAGAGTTTGATGCTTTCACACCAGCCCAAACAAACCGCACTAACCACAATTTTAGGGGGGGAAGTAGCTGCTGCTGTGGTGCTGAAAGACGTAACGTTCAATTCAATTTTATTTATATAGCGCCAATTCATAACAGAAGTTATCTCATTGCACATTGTACTCTTTATAATATTATTTACAGAGACCCAACAAATCCCACCATGAGCAAGCACTTGGCAACAGTGGCAAGGAGGAAACCTCGAGCAGAACCAGACTCAATAGTGGGCGGACATCCGCCGCTGCCGGTTTAGGCTTTGAGAGAGAGAGAGAGAGAGAGAGAGGCAGAGAGAGAGACAGAGAGAGAGACAGAGAAAGAGGTTTTGAGAAAGGGGTTTAGAGAGACACAGAGAGAGAGACAGAGAAGGGGGAGGGGGAGTGGGGGAGAGGGAAGCACAATGTAAATACCACCTTTAAAATAATAATAATGTGATGGTAGTGGTAATATTAATATTAATAAATTAATAATAATAGGAATGACAGTCATAGGAATAATAATGACAATAATAGTAACAGCCAATAACAACAAGTGTAGTAGCAGTTGTCGAGCAGAACACGGGGGCAGCAGGTGGCCCACAACCACAGATCCAGATTCTGCAGCTCCGGAGGCAGAAATAGGTGCTGAAAGCGACAGAAGGAGAGAGGAGAGAAACGAGAAAGCACAGAACTACCAGAGAGAGAAGATGTTGCGTTAGTAACATGCAGTAATGGGATAAAAATGCATACAGGCAGAGAGGGAGCGGAGTAGAGACGAAAGAGGTGCATCATGGGAAGTCTCCTGGCAGTCTAGGCCTATAGCAGCATAAGTAAGGGATGGTTCAGGACTCACCCAAGCCAGCCCTAACTATAAGCTTGATCAAAGAGGAAAGTCTTAAGCCTACTCTTAAATGTGGAGATGGTGTCTGCCTCCCGAACCCAAACTGGGATCTGATTCCACAGGAGAGGAGCTTGATAACTGAAGGCTCTGGCTCCCATTCTACTTTTGGAGACTCTAGGAACCACAAGTAACCCTCCATTCTGGGAGCGCAGTGTTCTAGTGGGGTAATATGGTACTATGAGCTCTTTAAGATACGATGGTGCCTGACCATTAAGAGCTTTGTAGGTGAGGAGAAGGATTTTAAATTCTATTCTGGATTTTACTAGAGTGCCAGTGCAGAGAAGCTAATATTGGAGAAATATGGTCTGGTCTCTTTTCCTAGTTTTTGTCAGTACACGTGCCGCAGCATTCTGGATCAACTGGAGACTCTTAAGGGACTTATTCGGGCAGCCTGATAATAAGGAATTGCAATAGTCCAGCCTAGAAGTAACAAATGCATGCAGGTTTTTTCGGCATAATTTTGAGACAGGATGTGCCTGATTTTTGCAATGTTGCGTAGGTGAAAGAAGGCAGTCCTTCAGTGTTTCATGTGGGAGTTAAAAGATCAAAGATCTGATCAAAGATAAGTGAGGTTCTTTACGGTGGTGTTGGAGACCAGGGCAATGCCATCTAGAGTAATTATATCTTTAGATAACATGTCTCGGAGGTGGGTTAAGTACAATAACTTCAGTTTTGTCAGAGTTTAACATCAGAAAATTGCAGGTCATCCAGGTCTTTATGTCCTTAGGCATGCTTGAAGTTTAGCTAATTGGTTAGTTTCATCTGGCTTGATCGATAGATATAATTGGTATCATCCGCATAACAATGCGTTTCTAAAGTTTATGGAGTGTTTCCTAATAATATTGCCTAAAGGAAGCATATATAAAGTGAATAGAATCGGTCCAAGCACAGAACCTTGTGGAACTCCGTGACTAACTTGGGCGTGCACAAAAGGACTCACCACGTTACATCCTTGGGGGAAGCCGAGTCGAACCACCGACCTTCTGATTAGTGGGCGACCTGCTCTACCACTAAGCCACAGCCGCCCCTTAAAACAGTTTATGACCACCTTACACCAAATGATCGAGATAAGAGGTGCACGACGCAACTCTAGCCATACCTGCCAACACTCCAAAACCAAAATGGAAATGCAATGGAAATTTGTCTGTGAGGTGAAATAGCTTGAAAAGTCATTTGGTGTATGGCTGCCATAAGTTTTTATTTTGTTCCCAAGCATGTAGGCTACTGTACATTAAAACTCAGTGGACGTCACTTTCTGTCCAATCCCTTAGCTACTCCAACCAACCACTCTCTCCCTCCATTCTGTCAAGGTTGGACTGTAAGGTGATCTACAGAAAACGTCCACCACTACGAACGGTCTACCGTGAGCTTCAGGTGGGAATGCAAGGCAGCAAAGAGGCCCTTCAAGGAGACAGTAAAGAAAGACTGTCATGTGAGTTTGTACTACAATAAACTATGTATAATATGGATTAATTAATTACGTAATGCCCCTTTTAGCCCCATTAAAAGAATTGATACGATAATTATATTTGGTTTTGTTTAGTCTGGTTTGTTAGCAAGAAGAACATAATTCATACTTCAATTTAAGCAATATATGTTGACAGCGGAACACCTGAATAGTGACTGTATTCAGTACTGTGAATGATAACCTGTGTGTTGACCATCTCTGAGTTCTTGTTTTGAATACTGACTAAATGGTCCTGGCCTTAAAGGTTTTAAAATGTAAATAAATGTTTGTTCTGTAAGTATTTCTCTCACTGTTTAAAAGACATGCAGTGATATTATATTTCACTTTATATATTTGATCTGTAGGTTTCATACATATGCCAAAGCACATTAACTTATTTTGTTAGTAAATATTATGTAAAGTTAAATGTATTCTACTGTCATTGATATTTTTGGTAATGTGTTTGAGTTAGCAAATTTTCTTCTTTTTTATTAAAGCAAAAGTTTTCTTGAACTTCATTTACATGCTGAGAACAATATCATGTTGTATAAATGTATAAATAAAGAAAATGTCGTGAAAAGGGCTGGTTTCTTGTAGTTAATTAGATAATGGCTAAATCAGTGTTGATTCACTAACATTGTTTCAATATATCAACCATAATGAATCAATAGCTCTTCAACCATAAGGCACATATGCATATATCTGGTCTCCTTTGATAGATAATAAGCTAAAGAATATGAATCCATTAAACCTACTTCTATTACCATTCCAGAGTAAATGGAGATGTATAAAATCTAACCATCATAACAAGGGTCCAGTGGCTAATAATGCAGCTGGATGTATGCTCCTACTGCTTGACTACAAATGTAACTGTAAATGTGATGATGAAAATACAGTAAAATACAACCTTTATGATACAGTTTATAGTCTGTTCAAAACCTGGATTGGGTTGGAATGGGCACTGCACAAGTATTCTTAATTCTCAATTTGAAAGTTTTTATGCAAAAAATGTAATTAAAATAAAGAGATTTAGTATTTATCCACCAGAATTATATTCCTGGCAGTGTGGAGAAGGCTTTAAAATCGCATGTAAACCATTGTGTATATAGGTTCAGTAACATTTACAGTTAACAGTTGCAAAAATCAAAAAGATGAACATGTATGTATTAAAGTTTATTCTTGTCTCACCACAAGGTCCATTTAGTGGAGCTCCATGGCACAGAGGAATACGATATACACAATACTTGTTAGTAGGATACATTCATTTTTGGTTTGGGTGTTTACATGGGGTTTGTTGACTATATGAAAATATAGAACATCGGTAGACTTATCCTTTAAACGCAGAAACTTGCCAACATGTGTAATGAAATAAACAGCAAGATTTACACTGAAGTAAAGAGAAACACACTCAGTTGCCAGTTTATTAGGTACACCTAGCTAAACCTAATGCAGTTCAACACAACAGTCCTGCATTAATTTCTCCATTCATGAAGGTTCAAATGTTCCGATTTTGTTAACACTTTTTAGAGAGGTGTTGATTCAACTGTATGGTCATTTTGCAGGCTGCAGTTTGTGCTGCTGTTGATTAGTATTGTGTTAGAGAGGTGTTTCTAATATTTTGTCCAACCCATGTATATCAACAGCTTTCAGTAGATAAACCCTAACCTCGCATGTGTAAATATTTTATGTGAAACAACTTGTGACCAAGATTTAAAGACTATTGAAAAGATTTGTAATTTTTACAATAACACAAACTGCACAATCTGCAGAGTGCTGCAGTGTGATGAGTACATAGTTTGATGTTGCAATGGCACCATGGTAAAAATATTTCCCAGAAGATTTCTATCTCTGTTTATCTTTCTGTCTCTGTCTCTCAGGCTTTGTCCTTCCTCGGCTTGGATGTCACAGAAGAGAAGAGGAAGAAGTTGAGACAGAGTCTGACCACAGACCCACAAGGCACTGTGGCCTATGGAGGTGAAACACATGTACAGAAACACACACAAACACACACATTTCCAGTTGTGTCAAGAGCAAGGTAAAATATCTGTGTTGAAATTCTGTCAAATCACAGGCTCTGTGTGACAGCTGCATGTCAGTTTCTGGTTGTGTCACTTGTATATGGTGTCCGTTTGTAGCCAAGCAGACAGTCAAAGTGCAGCATTTCTATGACTCTGTATTCAGTGCTCTATAACTAACTCTCATTTACAACAGGAGCTGGTTAATAAATGTCTAATATGTTTAAATATTAATAGTTTAATGAATGGTACATTAGCATAAACACAGATATAAAAAACTTCATTTAGAATTGCGTTTCTTCTAGGGCTGCAATCAATTGGTTGTTTCAGCTCTAATTTCTTCCATACCTATGGTGTATGTAGGTGTACTGTGTGAAGCATTTGAAGTTACACAAAACATCAAATAACTAAAAATCACCAGACCCACCAACCCCCTGGCGAGGGCTGGCAGCGAACAGCCAGTGACCAGAGCTCATTAAGCTTCTGGTGTGAGCGCGCTATAAATCAGGGATGTGATTTTTCCAGATTAATCCGAAAAAGTAGAAAAGCGATATTTCCACCTGCTTTGTCCGAGGTTGTTGTTGTTGTTACAACCACAGCGCGCTTGTTTGACGTACTGTAATTCTAATAGTTTGGGAAATATATCCAGACATACATAGTGGTTGCGCTCAGGGCCGTTGTAGTGGGGAAATGTGGGAGTGATTATCCATGGCCCCAATAGGGGGAGGGCCCTCGAACAGCCTGCAATGTTTGTGTTTGTTTGCAATTTTATATTAATTATTTAAGTAATTAGTGTCATAACTAAATTAAAATTGGCTGAATAAATTGGTTGAGAGACTGAACTTTGTATCCCCCCCAAAAGTGGAGTCTCTCTGAGGCCCCTTGGAGCATATTGGCATTGTAGCTATAACATAAATTAATCAGCATCATAGCTACAATGTCATATTACATTATATCTATCAACTTTACCTAGCAAAGCTTAACATTATTAAACACATGGCCCTCAGTTTCAGAAACAGCCACTGAGACTGGAGCAGCGGCAGGTCCCTCATTTGTTGCCAAGGACATGAGACATGGTGAGCTCATGAAGTGGCTACTAAAAGTTCAACTTTGGAGCGACATTTAGCCCCTTTCACAGTAAGCTAACATGACATGTTTGGTACCAAAGGATTCATTGCAATCTCAAGAGCCATATGATAACACTGGCTTCACGCTAGCTTAAACTGAGTGCCTTCAACTGAACAGCCTTCAAAAGACAGTAATGTGTAAGATGATCCACCATGATTTTCAGAGGGTTAAAAGTAAGCCAAGTAAACCAAGATCTGAGAAGGAGAATAATTCCAATTTTAAGATCATGGTGATCAGAGTCTAATTAAAGGACTAGTGTGGAGGATTTAGTGGCATCTAGTGGGGAACCTGCTGTTTACAACCATTTGAATACCGCTTGCCTCACCCTCCTCTTCCAAGCGTGTAGGAGACTCGCGAAAAACCCAAACAGCCCTATCTAGAGCCAGTGTTTGGTTTGTCCGTTCTGGGCTACTGTAGAAAAATGGCGGTGCAACATGGCGGCCTCCGTGGAAGGGGATCCGCTCTGTATGTAGATATAAAAGGCTTATTCTAAGGTAATAAACACGGTTCTTAATTTCAGCTGATTAAACACTAATTAAAACATATTTAGAATATAAACTAATATCGGTATGATGCTTAGATTGGAGGCAGTCAACCAGGTTAGCTTGGAGCATATAATTTTTGCATTACATTAATTAAACAGCATCATAGCAACAATGTCATGTAACAACAATCTATCAACATTACCTAGCAAAGTTTAACATCATGAACCACATGACCCTCAGTTTCAGACACAGCCACTGAGAGTGACAAGTCCCTCATCATCTCCTAATAATGTTACTGACAAGGTGAGCTCATATAGTGGCAACTAAAAGTTATTCCAAGGATGGATCAAAAGAGGAAGGGGGCCCACAGAGACTGCTTGTATAAGGCCCAGAATTTTGTGCTACACCGTTGGTTGCGTTTGCAGATTTGCATATCATAGAAGACTGGACTGTTGGCCTTGGCGGAGGTCTTCTCTCTCTGGGTGGCTTCCTAGTTCACAGTGCCTCTGCTGCCTCACTTGAGGGACAAGCTATCATACTTTACGGCTGTTACATTTAATAAAGTCAGCAAACAGCTGACTGCTTAGCATGGCTCGCTAGTTTTCTCAGTTTTGCATTAATGAAGATAACAATAGCTTAGTTTACAGACAGGGAAACAGGGTGTTTAGATGGACAGTGCATTTTAGGAATGCCCCCTGCTGGAGTACAAGGCATAGCCTGTTGAGCTTATACCCTGTGAACAGGTTATTACAGGTTATTACACAACCCTTAAATAAGGGGAAATGATAGCTTATTAATTGATTCAGTCTCATAAAATACACTAAACTATCACTTTTGAACTCCGATTAATAATTAAATTAGTAACTATAATAAAAATTACCATTAATAACGGTTCTCGAGACTAACGGCGTCCATAGAAAATGTGTTTGGACGAACAGAGCTTTTCCCCGGAGAGGGATTTTTGTGTGTGTATGTATATATAACTATCACTTAGTAAATGACAAACTGATGACATTTGACAAATGACATTTCAGTGCCCTCACCGCTTAACGGCGCGGGCCGGGAAAACGGTTTAAATGGAGTATAACCTGTCAGCCAGCGGCAGCAACCATGTAACTGTCAGCTGACGGAACAAACAACAATGTCGGCCTGCAGGGCAAAAGCCAGGGCCGCTCTCCAGCATGGCCAGTAATGTTCACAATATGATTTGTGTTTGTACGGGCCACGTGGTCGTGGTGACATAACGCAGCTGCTGTGTTACTAAATTGTATCCTATTTAATTTTTATAATTCTGTTTATTTTCTTTCAAACCTTTTTCTTTGAATGGAGCAAAATAAATATAATTATTTATTTCCTCAACATTTTAATGGTGTTTTTATTATGCCACTAACAACTATAGATGATACTAACAAAGTAAAGGAACAACATTTTAGTTCAGATTACGTTCACTTCAGGATAGTTAAAATTGTTTTTCGGGATGGTGGTGAAAAAAGTTAGTCTGGAGCCCTGATTAATAGCTAGTAGTTTAAAAGATTTGGAGTTCTACATAGAAGAGGTTGGCAAAGTATTCACTCTTGTGCAACGTTAAAGAAACCAGCATAATTACACACAAGCATTTATTAAAAGATGAACAAAGCAAAAACACAATATGAAGTCTAACTCTAATTGCACTAAACTACAGAACAAAGGGTGTGTGGGTGGGTGGGTGATCCAAAATGGCTGCTTTGATCCAAAATGGCATTAAACAAAAGAAATCTAATTCAAAATGGCGGCTAGGCCATGTTTGAAAAGAGTGTGGCTCTGTTAAAGGTCAGATTAGAGTGGATGTGTGTGATTGGTGTAGGATAATAGTGACCAGTTAAAAGAAAGTTAGTTAGCATGCAAAGACTCTGTCTGTGTGAAGCATAACATTAGCTAACATCAATTTAGCATGTGGCTTCCAAATCCTAACAGGGGGAAGCACATCACAACAATAACACTCAAAGAACCAAATTAATACATATACATTCACAAAAGTAAGACAATCCTGTGCTTAGCCAAGTACATTGTTAAGCTATGTGAAACTATGTAATGCCCAGTTACATTACCAGTCCATGGAGGGAAAGAAGGTTGCTTTGAAGTCCTCCTTGTTAGCCAGCGTTGGCCAGTCTGTTGTAGACGGGCCAAGCTAGAAAGAATTGTGGTTTGGGGAAAAGTCCTTGCTGTGCAGTTTCCGATCAGAGGAAGCCGGTCATTCCGTTTGTTGTTCTCCTTACAGTTAGCTTGGTGCTAACTTCCTTATTTCCTTCTTAGTTAGGTGGCAGACTTTGTGTAGTATCCCATGGTGCTAAGCTTTGTTGCAGGAATCTTACACAGGTCCTTGCGGCGCTGCATCAGATCAGAGAGAAAGAGTTCAGTTCTGCTGTCAGTCTGCTGTCTGCAGGCCACACTGAGAGGGAGACAGCAGCAGCTGTCTGCTGCTTTAGAAGAGTCCCTGGAGAAGAGAGAAACAATAATGGCCGCTGATCCATTTATTGACCTGGTGACATCATTGGTCACAGGTCAGACTGACCAAAGGTAGCTGGAAGCTGGGTCCATGGGGGGAGTTCACACCTACTGTAGGTGTGAAGTCTGGAGGATTGTGGGAAACAATGGCTTTCCTTTGTTTACAGAACAAAAGAGCATGTGGTCTCGTAATAAAAAAGTAAAAAAAAAAAATTAAAAAAGTCCCACAAATGAATTAATTTATCTGTGGAGTGCCAGTGGTCCCAACACAAGTTTAAGTTAAGAAACATATAGGAGCAATTATCAGCAACTGATGATATTTCTAAAGCGTGTTGGCAAGACCACTAACATAATTAACACCTATTTAGTTACAAATACACAGGTTTTAGTTTTCTTTTGTTTAAATTTTCGAAATGATTTCAAATGGCCTCATAATTAAACACACTTTGAAAAAAAGTGCACAGAAACTGAAAGTAGAAGGGAAGCAAACTTAAGATATTTTTTAAATTTATGATATAAATTAATAATAGCACAAATTAACATTTATACTAATATTAATTTATGTCTGTATGAAACACGTATCCCTTCCTTTTAGATGTATAATTTAGGGTTCTGGTGGCTATGGTAACCCTGGCCTTTCTGTCATCAATAACAAACATTTTCTATCTGTGCTTGTCTGTCGACTCTCAGACTTCGTGGAGGCCACCCGGAACGCCTTCCAGGAGAACCTGGAGGAGCTGGGTTTAGGGGCGGGTCCCTTCATGTTTTCCTATCACGAAGCAGCTAGTTTGATGGACACATCGGCTTTCCACTCCCCCGTAAGCAGTCCTCACAGCCTCTCACATGCAAGCACTCTTACACAGATTAAATAGAAAAGGTAACTAACATAACTGTCTTTTACGTGTGTGTGTGTGTGTGTGTGTGTGTGTGTGTGTGTGTGTGTGTGTGTGTAGACATATGAATCAGAATGCAGCTACAGCAGTGAGGAGATGGAGCAGTTTCAGACAGAGGTGAAGCAGCTGCAAACCCAGATGAAGCAGCTCAAGGTGAACACACACACTCACACACAAGTGTTGGTGGATGGATAAAGCTTATGTGACCTGCAAACAGCCACAATTATATCAAACAATTGTAATTTACTCAACTATTTGGCAAATATTCTCTTGGGGCATCTTAGCATTTAACTGAGAAAAAGACTGACAAGAGTGTGGAACGTTACACTTCTGAGCCAGCAGGATGCCGAGTTTTATTGTAGTTTTATACACAACCAGCAAACAGTTTTTCAAAATTAGCTGTATGTTTGAACATTAACATTGTAATCCTTCAGATTACAGTCCTAGTTAATACCATTAATCCCTGCAATATTTAATCATTCACTGAAAAAAGCCACTGAAAATGTCATAGACCAATTTTTAATGAGTAGCAGTAGCAGTCATCGCTAATCTCAGTGACAAATACATTGCATTTCCTGTGGCTGCTTCATAATAAAAGCCAATCCCGTAGTTCAGCAGTTCAATGCTTGTAATTGTGAAACAGCAGCAGTAGGAAAGTTTGCTTTGCAGTAACTTAACATTGCAAATACAGCTATGACACAGCTGTAGGAGACCAAGACTTCTATCAATTAGATGACATCACAAACAATAACACTTAAATACATGCATGCATCTTTTCCTGTGTAGCCCTTGTATGTGGGTACACTATTTGAATCCCAAGTGGGAAAGTAAGACTCTGCCACTAGCAATGAAAACTATGTAGTGAAGTAATTATAGAATGCAAATACAGTGTTCTATAAAATGAAAATATTAAGGATTAGAACTTTGAACTTTTTGTCAGAGTCAAAGAAGCCACAGAGAAAAGCGCAGTGGCACTAAGCCAACAGCCAAAGCTCAATTGGAAAACAACTGACACATGTCTATGGTAACCAAATGAAATGAAATGAGTGAGGGCAGAAGGAAGTGTTTCCACAGAAGGCTCACACCCACTGACCTGATGATTACTGCTGTAAAAACCTCCTGGGCTTCATTTGCTGCCTCTCTTGGCAGGTGATGCTGAAGGACATGGAGCACAGCAAGAAAACCCTGGAGGAGGAGCTGCAGAAGACCTCAGAGGTGAGAGACGAGCCAAGGCAGTGTGTGGAGACAAATGCTAGTGAGATTTATTTACAAGTGTAAAATGGAAGAGTCAGCGATAGGCATCTGAATTAGGTTGAATCCAACACGTGAATATATTTACCACGGAACATTCTGTTGTTCTTCCCAGAAAGCAGGTTTGACTGTGGAGGAGAACACCCGTCTGAAGAGTCGTCTGCAGGCAGCCGAGGCCGAGGCGGGGCAGCGGCAGGCCAGCAGTGCAGAGCAGGACTACGAGGAGGTCATCCAGCTGCTGGAGGCTGAGATCAAAGACCTGAAGAACCAGCTGGCCAGTAAGAGGCAAGCACAAGGAGTGGAGGCCACCAAGGTGAGTCTCAAGCAGGTATTTAACTATTTTTATACTACATTTCAGAAGGAAGTATTGAACTTTTTACTCCACATTTATTTGTGTGCTTTAGTTACTAGTTACTTGGTAGATTTGGATTTTATATACAAAACATGTGATCAACAAATAAAATACACACTCAACAATATATAAAGTAGTTGAAATGAACTTTGCATCAACCAGCTGCACCATTAAAATACTGATTACATATTAGTGCATCAATATCATAATAATCCAATAATAATATAATACTCTGAATATGTGCATTATGCATACTATTAGTTTTGATACTTCAAATATATTTTGCTTATAATACTTCTGTACTTTTACTTAAATGAAATTACACTGGACTTTTTAACTTGTGGTATTACTACTTTTACTCAAGTAACAGTTCTGAGTACTTATTCCACTGCTGGACACAAGTGGTCTAGTGAACATAGTTATTTCAAAAGCATTTAGACACCATTTCCATCTGGTATTAACCTGCGATCTGTATCTTGACATCTGATTACAGGCTTTTGCCTTTACACCTCATACTAGGAAACATTCTCGTTATCTATATTATTCTGCTCGTATTTTGATCAAATCTCAATATGCAAATTACGTAGGCGGGTTGCCGGACTTGTCAACAAACTGCCACAGGCACACAGGTTTATTAAAAAGCACACTGCCCTGGGGGGCTCCAGTGTTGAGCACAAGGAGGAGGTGTGACCGCCAGGCCGAACTGTCTGGGGTCTGTTTGTGAGGAAGTCCAATATCCAATTACAGAGTGTGGTACTCAAGCCCAGAGTGCTAGGTTTTCCAGTCAGTTTCATGGGGGAGACTGTGCTGAATGCTGAGCTGAAATCAACAAACAGCATTCTGATGTAGGTGTTGTTCTCAAGGTGTGTGAGGGCAGTGGAGATGGCCGCCTCTGTGGATCGGTTGGCTCTGAATGCAAACTGGTGAGGGTCCAGACTGGCTGGGATGTTGTTCTTTATGTGTTGTAGATCCAGTTTCTCATCAGAATGGGGGTGAGACCCACAGGGCGGTAATCATTTAGACTAGACACTACAGACTTTTTAGGTACAGGGACAATGGTGGCTGTCTTAAAGGATGTCTCAGCAGGATTCTTCTCACATCCGCTGTGGATACTGACAGTGGCTGGTCTTCTGGAGGCAGAGTGGACTTTACAGCTGACTCTTTGTTGTGGAGATCAAAACGAGCATAAAATGTGTTGAGCTCATCTGGTAAAGTGGCCTCACACATGATGGGGGCGCTCCTGCTTTTGTAGCCTGTGATGTTTTTGATCGCCTGCTACATGTCTTTGGTGTTGTTGGTGTTGAGGTCTCTCTCCAGTCTCTCCTGATGTCTCAGCTTTGCCTCCTTGATGCCAGCTTTCAGTCTCTGGCGGTGCTGTAAGCTTCCTTTGTCTTCTAAACGAAAAGCAGCTTTGTTGGTTCTGAGTAGAGCTCTCACCTCTTCATTCATCCAGGCTTTCTGGTTGGGGAATGATTTTATTTTCTATGTGATCACCACATCATCAATACATTTTCTGATGTATGATGTCGCTGACGATGTATAAGATTGATGTGGTTCTCCTGGGTGGCGGCATCTCTGAACATGAGCCAGTGTGCACTCAAAACAGTCCTGTAGAGCTGCTGTAGCTTCATCTGTCCACACTTTAGCTGTTGTTACTGATGGTTTGACCCTTTTTATCAGCTGGGAGTAAGTAGGCGGGAGAAGCAGGGAAATATGATCTGATTGACCAAAATGAGGATGGGGAGAGCTTTGCTTGGCCCAGTGTATTTGTTCCCTGGTAGGGGTGTGGACATGCTGGTGGAATTTAGGTAAAACAGTTCTGAGGTCTATTTGATTAAAATCACCAGCTACAATAAAAACACCACCTGGTTCTTTTGTCATGTGACTGCTGACTGATGACCTCATACAGTTGCTGTAGTGCGTTTTTTGAATTTGCATCTGGAGGAATGTAAGCAACAGCAACAAAAACACTGGTGAATTCTCTGGGCAAATAATATGATTGACATCTTAACAATAAAAATTCCAAATCTGGGGAACAATGTCCATCCACTTTGACTGCGTTTGAGCACCAAGCATCATTGATGTAAACACAGAGTTCGCCTCCTCTCGTCTTACCGGAGTCTTGTGTTCTGTCAGCGCAGAACTTGGTCCACCCGTCGTGTGCAATAGTTTCGTTGTGGTGCGGCCGGACTCTGATTTCCCATTGTTGAGTTAGCCTGAGTCTTATCTCATCTGTTTTATTTTCCTGCGACCGGACTGGGCTATGGAATAGGCTCCGGTCCGACATGGGTTAGCTTACCTCTCTTTCCTCTCTTCCTGTTTCGGTCACACCGCTTGTGGTGACGTTTGGCCCGGCTGGTCTGGTTGTCAGGACGGGAGATGCAGTGAGCAGTGATCGTCTCAAGGTCCACTTAATCCAATCCCTGCACTTCCTTTTCCGATGTTTCATGAGTGTATTGCTGTCATAAGTAATACGTGCTTCAGTAATAAGGGCGAGAAAATAACAAATTAAAATAAAAAATGTAGCGAAGTTTGAGGGAGCTACTGGCCGCCGCATCTACATGCGCAGCCGTTGCCATGTACACACATATACACCGGCACCGATATATCTGCAATATCGTGTGGTATTTAAAAAACATTGAGCTAAGCCTTTCCTTTCCTCTTTCCTCCCTCCGTCCTCTGCCTCGAGCTGCAGGCCCTGCAGCACCATCAGTGTGCCGCCTGCTTTGTTGCCACGTCTTTGTGAAACACATCAAGCTGCATTTCCAACAGCCCTGCTGACCGAGCCACAGAGCTCTGCCACTGTTTTCACCAGAAGCCTGCTTTAATGAAAAGAAGGCTTTATATTTATTTCCTCTGGCTCTCTGGCTTACTGCCTCACTATCTGTGGCTTTTCATCTCAGGTGGTAAATCCTCTGGCTGTACACTGGCACTGCTCACAGGAATCAACTGTGAGACATCACAGTATCCAGTGACAAAGATGATGAGAGAATAACAGAAATGGGGACAGCGAGTGTTTGAAACCTCTTCACCCTTCTTCTCTGAGGACCAAAAAAATGTGACAGCGGCTGAGTACATGGTCACATGGTTAGATGAGTTTAAATACATGGTCTGATAGACCAGAACCTTCCTCCTACTTGTTTTTTCTTCTTCTCACTATCTTCCAATTCTTTCTTCCCTCTTTTCTTCATTGTTTCTCTACCTTTCCTCCTTCCTTGTCTCTGCAGACACAGTATTTGTAGAGACCTTTGATCAAGACCAGATTTAAAGTTGCCGTTGTAAATCTGTATTTAAGTGCATTTCCATCCAGCTGTTTTTATGCACATTTTCAGCGCATTAAAAAACGTGGAAACGCCGGACATTTTTAGTATTCCTTATTGGGTTGAGAAACTTCATCAGAAAAATAAACAACAGGTTCGGGTCCCGGTGGACTACACCGGCACTCCGCCTCCAGGGTTACGAGCTCCATGTCCACAACACCGTGTCCACATCAGGTCACAGCCCTGGTCACAGGTGACTCCACCATCAGGAATGTCAGAACAAACTCTGCAATAAATTGTTGTGTCGAGGGTGCCACATATAGAGGAAAGAGCTACTGAGAACCTTGCAAACGAACCGGGTATTAACAAGGTTATTGTACATGTAGGTACGAATGACATCCGTAAGGAGCAGTCTGAGCTGCTGAAAAGTGACTTTGTACACTTGTTTTGCTGCCTGAAAAGAACGGTGAGACACATCTACATATTGGCCCCATGCCCTCCTGTGGCCGCGGTCTTTGGCATTTCAGCAGGTTACTGTCTCTGCACTCCTGGCTCTCATCGGCCTGCGCTGCCCAAAGTGTCTCCTACATCGACAATTTCAACCTCTTCTGGAACGCAGACAATTATTTAGAGGCGATGGCATACATCCAAACTGATTGGGGGCAAAATTTCTTTCACCAAACATTTCGTTCTCACCAAACATTTCGAGAACGTGACAGCTGAAATGTGACAGGTAGCCAAAACACTCCCACAACGTCCACTCGCTCTGACCAGTCCCAATATCACTCACGTCCCCGGACTTATCTTTTTCAGCTCACAGACAAACCCACCAGACCAAACTTCAAGACTCCTCTGAACTCCACATTAATTGGTATCAAACTAACAGACCACACAAATACCCTGCCTCTGGAGTCTTTGCCCTTGACCTTAGTGATCACTATCCTGTCGCCTTTGTCAGAGATAGTAGAATTCCAAAATCTCAAATGATCACCACACGAAATTACAAGCATTTTAATCTTCAGGATTTTTTAACGATTTCTCAATCTCTGACATTGATAAAATGTTCTCTTTTACTGATCCTGCCGTGACACTGGTAAACTTTACAGAATCTTTTAATGTTATTTCTGACAGACATGCTCCTTATAAAAAACACAGAATTAAAAACAGATTCAGTCCTTGGTTCTCCCCACAACTCTCCAATGCCATCCACAGCAGAGACAAAGTCTGGGCCATGGCTAGATCCAGTGGCACCCCTGAGGACTGGTTAACCTTTAGGCGACAAAGACACATCTGCACCAGCATGATTAGGAAGGCTAGATCTCTGCCTATGACTTTTTGAACACCATAGCATCTCTTAAGAACTCTGCCATCACAAGTCAAACAACTATCTGATCATATTACTGATAGATCTTCTATGTCTGAAGCTTTTAATCCCCATTTCCTCTCCTCTGGTCTTTTAGATGTCTGCTGATTCATCTGTAGACAATTACCATATCAGTCCAGCAGAGGGAGTCCCCAGCGCCTAGCTTCTTCTGAGTGTAAATTTTCTTTTAGTCTGGTCAGCAGTGCAGATGTTTACAAAACTCTGGTTAGGTGAAAAGCTTGCAAAAACACTGGTGCAGATAATCTCGACTCATATGTCCTTCATCTAAGTGCCCCCTTAATCTGTCCACATTTAGCACATATTTTTAATAGACATTTTTAACAGGTATGATTCATGGAAGCTTCATGGAAAAGCGCCTCAGTAACACTGTTACACTAAAGTGGTGATGTCTCCACTTACTACAGCCGAGCAGTCTGGTTTTCTCCCGGGTCACAGCACAATAACAGCTGCAGTTTCAGTCATTGATCACATTGTCTCCTTCATAGATAAAAAAACAAGTTCATAAAATCCTACTCCACAAATTACAGTCTATAGGTCTAGATGAAGCCACGCTTAATTGGTTCCACTCTTCTTACAGAGAGAACGCAGACTGTTGTTGCTGATGGTACTCAGTCAAGCCATCTTACCATCAGAAATGGGTTTCCACAGGGGTCTATCCTTGGTCCACTGCTGTTTACATTATACATAAATAACATAATACTTCCAAATCAATAATTCAATGTAAATTTTTTTGCAGATGATACTATTTTATATGCGCCAGGTGCCACCCTAGCCTAGGCCATGACTCTTCAGTCTGCCTTTGATGCTATCATTCTTTAATCACAGACTAGTTTGAAATGCAGAAAAGACCGAGTTCAAGGTATTCTCCACCTCCACCAGTGACTCTGACTATCCTGCCATTAAAACTTCAAATGGCACTTACAGTATATTACTCTGGCTGAGTCCTACATATACTTAGGAATCTGGCTTGACAGCAGACTATCATTCAAGATTCACATTCAACATTTGACTTAAAACTTAAAAATCAAACTAGGTTCCTTGTATAGAATTAAAGATGTCTGTCTTCTTTCAACTGTAAAACTATTGTGCAGTCAACCTTCATGTCTGTCCTCGACTGTGGAGATGTTCTGTGTTGTCATGCTGCCCCATCAACACTTCAGCAGTTAAATCCTGTTTATCACAGTGCTTTACGCTCTATCATACTCACCATTGTTCTCTGTATCACATGGTTGGATGGACTTCCTTACGAAGAAATAGCCATCTCATGTTATTCATCTATAAAGCTCTACTGTTAAAGCTTCCAAACTACCTCACATCTCTTCTCTCATTTTAATCTGTAACTACAGCACACAATGGAATGAACTGCAAACTGCCCTCAAACTACAGTCTTACATTCCCCTTTTAATTTTAAAGCTTTATTATCTGAAGTTTTGAATGACTCTTGTAACTGTTGTAATTAATTACCTTGTTTATGGTGTAGTTGTGTTGATTCTGTTTGTTTGTGCTCCTGTGAATGTTCTTGTTCTCAGGTCTCTCTTGGAAAAGGGATCTTAATCTCAATGAGACTGCTTGATTAAAGACTTATTAAATAAAAAAATTAAAAAATGTGACGTGTGTTTGTCAGGAGGAGGTGCTGGAGCTGAACAGGAGGCTGACAACCATCGACTGCCAGCTGAGGAAGTCGGAGCTAAGCAGGAAACACCTGGAGATCTCCAACAAGAAACTGCTGGGCTTTGCACAGGTACAACTTCAACTGGACACACTCACATAAAAATTGGCTTTCATTTTATTTAAACAACGTTTTCTATGTTGAATATAGATACTCAAAACCATAGTTTTTATTTTGTTATTAATGAATAAGTCAGATGATATTCTATATTGTTCTTATTGTCAATAAATCCCATGTGCAGAGCCAATGAACAATGAATGTATTCTACTAACAAGTCTTACGCGTGTATCCAAAGGCTGATCATTCTTCTTCCTCTGTGCCATAGAGCTCCAGTGAGCCACACTGTTGGAGACATGTTCCTTCATCACCATGAACACACACACTGTAGTTTATTCTGACTCTCACACACACCGTCCTGCTGCCCCAAATATTCACTAGAGCACCAAATGTGGATTCATCCGCCGCTGAAAATAGTCCCCAACAAATGCAAATTTCCTTCTGTTTATTTGATAAAGAATTACTGTGACCAGCTGTTTTAGGAAATTACTGAATTGAATTACTTAATAGGCCTGTAAGACTGTCAATAGATGGGAACTGACTCCATGACAATCAGCCTGTGTTCTGTCACATCTCATAATCCATGCAGACTGGGACACTTCATGCACTGGATTCAACAGACAGCACTCTGAGACAATCAAAAATACCATGATAGTTCCAGACATCCCCATGTGTTACTAGTCTTCTAAACTGTTATGGAGCCAGTCTGCCCCCCAGTGGCTGAGAGACACGCTGCAGCTCTCTGCAACATTTGATAAACCAGCCAGATATCTGGACTTGTTTTCCTCCCTGACCCCTGCTCTGAAAATCCACTTGAAGAAGGATTTCCAAATGTCATAGATAGTTTTGCCTTCTCTTGCCTCTGAAAAAGTTCAATGGGGAACATTGCAGTTGGTGATTATTTCATTTTCATTTAATGAACCGTCAAACAAACTGGGGTCTGAAGAGCATTTTTGTTTTGAGGAATAATTCTGCCAGATGGCTGAGGCGGAGATCATCTGCAAACCGTTTTACTGTTGTGTCCAGGTAGCATAGAGTCGTGCAAACTGTCATCACCAGTGTTATTGGATTGTTTTGATTTGTTGGTGAGCCGAATGAATCCTTATTAAATGGCCACCATTGAAATATGGATTAAAAGTTCATTATCATTCTATTTTTACAAAACACAGACACGATGAGACACATTACCTGCAACACATTAGTGACTGTGAGCAGCTCTTAGTGACTCAGGAGTCCTGTGAACTTCCTCTAACTTCCCTCAGACCCAGGAGCTACTTTTAGCACTATAATGCTTTGTGAATTACTCTTAGACCAAAAACTTTAACATGGCCATTATTTTTAACTCAGCCACTTAGGAGCTACTTTTAGCCTGAAGATGTTTGTGAATACGACCCCAGAACCCAATCAGATCCTAAAGAAATGAGATCTGAACAGACCGGAGAAAAGACTGGAACACGAGGAAGACATACTTAAGTCAGGGATTTTAATTGGCTGGTTAAAGATTAGGCTTGTGTTACTGATGTTATCAGACTGTCTAGGGCTCTCTCAGAGGTGAAGTGGACTAGAAAGTGTACAGTCAAGACATTGGGCCTCATGCAAGAACATTTTTGGATTCTTACTCTAAACCTCTCTCCTTCTGATTCACCGAACTCTCTAAACTGCTCTCGCCAACTGTTCGTTTCAACTCGATGTGTGGCACCTGCACATATGGAGGTGGGCATTAGTGAGATTTGACATTTGCATAATCGACACCCCCATATCAGCAGTCAGTAGAGGTAAATGAGAAATTTTACTACAGCTGCTAACGACGTGTAATCAGAGCAGTGACACACTGTGGCAGAAGGAATAGTTTGACACGATGTTAGGTGCGAAAAGCGTCTCGCTAATGACTTACGGGTCAGTGAGAGGAACAGATGAGAGAATACATTTCTTACGGGTGCTGCAGAGAGGATGTTCCCTCTGACAGAGACCTGCATAAAGAGGCAGCCAAAATACTCATACCAATAAAATCTAAAATCAAAAACTAGTTGTCAGACCTCACAGTGAGTTGGCAGCAGCGATGCACATCGACCACTCAGGAATTTACTTCATGCCTAAGACAAAGTTCTAAGTATGAGATAATTGGTGAATGCCACAAATTCTGTCATATGTGCCACTTGAAGACCAATCTTTTCGTAAAAGTGGTTCTTGCATGAGGCCCAATGCCCTGGTCCGGTCTCCGGCTCACGTTTACACGGGTCCAAGTCTACCTCTCATTCGGGCTTTGCAATCAGACCTCCCCCTTCATCACCTTCTCTCTCTTTGTGACCTTGAGGTCCTCGTTTGGTGTCACATGAAGACCTGACGTCTGTACTGCTTCAGCGTTATTGAGAAAGTTGTCACAGAACTCTTACATTGTCTCTGTCCTCAGAACGTCCACAAAGTGCTGACAACACCCAGCCTGTTTGGAGGAGAAGGCGGGTAAGAGACTGAACATCTCCTGCTCAACATCACATTATTAGTTACCCCCAGCTGTGCAGTAAGACTCTCCCTGTGTGTGTTCTGTATATCAGGAGCAACAGGTCATCTCCAGCCACCGACAGCCCCGACACCCCTTCACCACTTCCTGATCCCGCCTTCCAACTGGCTGTGGAGGCCAAAGAGCTGGTGGCGGGAGTCTGCACCCTCCCTGCTGATGACAAAGGTACAGAGCACCGACGGGAATACACTAGAGCAGGCTGAAAAACACTGCACCAGAATATTCTAGAGCACGCCACACTGAAGCTGAAACGACTGGTAGATTCATTCAGAAATAATAGAATCATTTTGCAGCAATTTTGATAATCAATTAATCATTTGACTAATTTTTCAAGCAAAATTGCCAATAAACTCTCTGGTTCCAGCATTTCAAATGTGAAGATTTGGACTGTCAAGCAAACAAGCCAATCGTGAAGGCCATCTTTACTGTTTGAGTAACTGATTAATGGAAAACATTCATCTGCAGCCCGACCCCACACAAGACAGGAAGTGACTTGACTGAACTTTTGTGGGATTTATCATTCATTTTTTTTCTAAGTTCCAAACAGTTGTAGGTAAGAAGAAATGTTCTGAGTGGTTGAGCTCACTAATAAACTAAAACGCATCACACAGTCTCCCTCAGAAAAGTAAGATCTGAAGAAGCTTGTGAGACAGATTGAAAGCTCCAGAACAGCTACTAAGTGAACCCTGTGGTGATGTTCTGTTTTTTCAGCTGCTGTTGCCAAGGTCAAGTCTGAACTATGGCTCTTAATACGCACATGCTTGGTTGTTTTTTGTGGCACGTCCTAGGCCATGAAATAGTAAATCCATAAATAAATTAACAATCAAAAAACTATTTTCTAGCTTAGACGTCCAAACTCTTTCTGTCACGCTCCACTTTGGAAGCCAAAGAAATGGTTCTGCTGTCCGAGTTAATCTTGATAGCACAGCAGCATCAGAGCTTTATTTATTGTTCCCAAATGCATCAGACCTTGTTCACAGCAGACAGTTAGATCTGTCAGAGCAGGAAAAGCACAGGTGTAATTAACAACATTAACATTGTTACACCCGTGTCTGTCACTTTGGGAACCACCGGTCTAGTTCAATAAAAGCTCAAAGTCCTGCTAAAGGCTACAATGTTACATCCCTCGACATTAAAGTGACGCAACATGCTGACAATTTTGATATTATTGATTTTATTTATTTGTAATTTCTGTGTTATCATTTGTGACATCCTCAGTTAATTTCATGGCATTCTGTAAGTACAGTAGTTCTGTTTCGTGGGTGAAAGTGATGATTGGCTGGTTCGAGGAACTTTCGGTTCAGACTTCTTCCTCTGGGGACCAGGCATACGCACAGCTAATTTTCATGGCAATCTGGTGTGCAGTTGTCAAGATACACTGATCTGGAGCAAAGTGTTGGACTGATGGACAGACAGCTGCTATTACTCCCCAGATAAAATGCCACAGCCCAATCAGACACAGGTGATGTGCTTGACATTAGAAGATGCATGGTGTAAAAAAGGACACCTATTTTTGGCTCAATAGAAGAACATAGTTAATAGAAAGTCACCATCAAACTGTCCTTATTGCACTCCAAAAGTACATTTGTAAGTTTGAGATTTTTACAGAGATTCTGCCCGAAGCAGCTATTTGTCTTTTTATTTGTTCCTGGCCATTTTTTCAGTTTCCCTTTGTCCTATTTCTTGTTACATGATGATGAATGGTTGTTACTGTACGTACTCAGGGTCTCTTTCTGTCCAACTGTGATTGATCTGCAGCATCAGTCCCAGATGTTAGCCCTCATCATATGTGAGCAACGGAGAGCCAGAGAGGACTGTGGGAGGACCTGGGCGGGCTGAAGAGGCTGAATGAGCAGCTGAACCCACGATGGACCACACCATAGTCAACAGACAGTACGCCATCCAATACACATCACTGTAACGAATTCAAATCCTCAGTTCACAGCGACACATTGAACACAACACAGCCAATGTTTTAATGCCAAATCTCTCTCGCACACATCCAATTAGTGTCTTCCTTTGAAATATCGGACAGTCTTTACGGAGGGTTCAGCAGTGGGACGTATTGGACTTAGTCACGAGCCGAGGACTCGCATCATTCGACGATAACATATGTACACAAGTCTCTATGACAAGTGCTCTGCCAAAGAAACAGTCTGCTGGAATTCTCTTCTGTGTTACTCTGACAGCAGGTGGTGTTGGAGGAGCTGCATGCCCGAGTCCACAACACACACACACACACACACACACACACAATGCTGTAAACCTTGTTAATACTACTCCCTGACCTCTTTTCTACCCATCCCCACCCCCACACAGATTCACTCCATGGAGTGCATGTAAAGGAGGACTTGTTTACTTGGAAAGGAAAATCCAGAGCTGGTCTGTTCAAACAGTCTTCCTCTGTGTCATAATAACTGGCTGCCATCTGCCTCCGTCACACACCGTCGCTCGTTTGCTCTGCCACAGAGGTTATGAACTAAAAAAATAGAAAGCAGCAGTGTCCCGTTCTCCATCTTGCTAACTCTCCCTGTGCCCTTATTCTTTAATAAAAGGCAAAGAATGAAGTATTCAGAGATGTGTTTGTCACTGCATGGTTCATGTTGATGCGTCTCCTGCATCCAGGAGTGGCTTTAATGTTGCTGTAGCTCCTGCTGTGTAAACCTGTGTTTGGTAGTCAGAGTCTAGGCACACATCATCATCATTTTATTTATACGGACAGCTGCAAATGCTTTTAAAAATACTGACATGTCCTGTACTTCAACCAGATTGCATCTTCGGTGTGGCCTCATATCTTTCTGTTACTGTTTTATATTAAAGGAATAACTGATGACTGAATGTGATGTCGTGTTTATTCCAGTTTCCTAACATTTTATTTCCACTACTTACAGTACTAAAGCAGTGTTTTCATAATAAAAGGGAGGAAATGATATGAAATAAGAAACCCACAGAAGGAACTAAAGCCTCGTGCAGACTACAAGACTTTCAAAACCCAGGGTTCCTGCGCTACACAAGTGATCTCAGACAACGAGTACTGAGACAAGGTTATTCCAGTTTCCAGATCCACAACTGTGGTGAACGCGATGCATTCTGTCCCGGACACTGGCAGGGCTTGAATCAAACATGAGCCACAGGGAAGGTTGTGGTGGAGAAAAGAAACATGAATTCACTTTAATGGCATCAGACAGAGGAAGCGCACCACACAAATACAGACGGATTAGTAAACATTAGTAAACAAACTACTTAAAATAAATAGCCTAACTAAACACCAGTTCTTAGAAAGAACTGGAGAACAACAACACTCAGTGTCTTAAAGGATTAGTTCACTTTTTCAAGTCTGCCAACAATACTCACATGCCCACATGTACGCTGAAAGCGCTGTGGGTCGCTTCGCTGGAAAAAGAAAAGGCTAATATGTGGCTTCGGCGGGCTCGGTGAGACATCGGTCGGGCTCGGCTTTTTAGCAAGAAATCCCCTAATTGTGTTACTATTCCTTCACAGCAATCAGCAAGTTAACACAACGAAGACATTTGCTACTAAAACGGCTTGAACAATGTGATGAGCTAAGTCGGACCGCTGAGGCCCCACTCGGTAACGCGACCAGCTGTGCTGTGAATGTACATGGCCATGTGACTACTGTTTTAAAAGATGTGACCCCCTAGTTTACATCCAGCCCAGCAATCAGCAACAGGGTGTGGTTTGTGTTGTGATGCACTTCCCTTCACCTGACGTTTAATAAACTGTAAAATCACTACACATTTTGTGACTGCATTAACCATCAACACCATCTTCACCTTCCACCTTCTCTGTGCGGAGCTGCTGGAGCTGCTGGACCTGCTGGACCTGGGCCCTCGTTCTCTCCCTGTGCTGTTGCAGAGGCTTGCGTATATATTTAATGCATCTTGTTAAGTCACTCCATCTCCTTTTCATTTCCCATGAAGCTTGTGAATATCATTAGTGGCTGTGCGCTGCGCTGTGTGTGTGTGTGTGTGTGTGTCGGTTACTTCTCCTGTCTCAGACTCACCCCCAGGTGCTTCCAGTACAAGAGCATTCTACGTCTGGCTGCTTGAAAATGAAACTTGCCGCAGCAGCCGGGACGCGTCTCAAACGGACTCATCGTGATGGGCCGAGCATGCGTTCGGTGCAGACACCAGGGATTTTGTCTTTGAAATTTGTGTAGTCGGCACCAGGTTTTAGTACAAGTTTCAAGAAATAAACAAATACAATTACTTACCATATTTTACTGCCCACACAATATTCCAGCTCATTTTAATTTGAGTTGAGTTTTCTCTCAGACAGAACAAACTGACAAAAGCGGAGGGCCGCTCTACAACGGTCTATGTGGGATTCATTTAAGAAAATATTGACTTGTCTTTGATCATCAGGAGTTGCCACACCGTTGTTGCTCATGCCGACACGGCCTGAACTGTGATCGATCATGTAGAAAAGTCAGAATGAGAAGGTGTAGTCCGTTAACGTTTTAAAATGAAAACACTACACTTTTTGCTTCATTATCACAGAGGAGTATGTGTCCTTCAGGTCGTGTATTTGTTCCTCATAAACTGACCTGAATTATCGGGGGGGGGGGGAGTCACGTTAGAGAGTGGCAGCTCTCGCTCTGCTGAGGGAAGAAGAGGTCCGACCTCTGGGGTGTCTGCGCCTCAGAAGCTCCTGGACTCAGAGAGTTTGTGTCAAAACCAGGGTGGTCCATCAGAACAGAACAGACCGCGATGAGGAACTAGAATGGTCTCTGAAAGGCGATGGGGGGCGAACCCATGCTGCTCGGGCTGCGGAGGTTCGAGTCGTAGGAGCTGGGCGTCATTCCCACAATGCCCTCGGTCTGCGGTGTCTCGCCACACAGGAAGTCATCCTCATCCTCCCTCGAGCACTGACAGACACAATGACCCACCACAGCCACAGTTTAGGTGACGATAAGCCAACTGAAACCCACACTGAAGATAAAGTCCAAACCCATGGCAGGTAGGACAACAAGACACAGTGAGACTGGATGCTGAATTTTCATATTCTCCCATTTCTGATCTATTACATATACAGTACATCTCCATTTCATATTTTCATGTATTTTTAAACGATTATTCGATTAATTGATCCGTAGATCGACAGAAAATTTAATTGACAGCTATTTTGAGAATCAATTAATCATTATAGTCATTTTCCCCATCCTCTGGTTCCGGCTGTGTGGATGAGGCTGCTTCTCTGCTTTACCTGATCTTAACTGGGTAAATATCTCTGGGGTTTGGACTGTCGGTCAGACAAAACAAGACATCGAATCCGTCACCTTGGGCTCTGTGAAACTGTGATGGGATTTATGACTATTGTCTGACATTTTAAAGACAAAATGATTAATCAAGAAAATAACAATAATATAAACAATGGTTAGTTGCAGCCCTAATTCTTCTATTCCTCTCTGGCAAGTCCCCCCCAACTTTATGGCAGTGCAATAGTAAAATACTGGAGTACTCATGGTTCCCACACCTTCTTAAGCATCGAATTCAAGGACTTTTCAAGAAATATCCAGGCCCAGTTCCCTCAAATTCAAGGACCCTACACAGCACAGTCTGAGACACGGATAAAGGTTAATTACTGTTACAACACTGAGAATGTTTCTAAAGAGAACTAGCAGGCTGTACAGAAGCCTCTCCACCGGGGCATCTTCAGCTACATAACTACCGTTAGCTACCCAGGTAATGAGCTACGCTGATGACCAACACATACTTTATACAGTAACGTTAAACATTATTAATCATCAGTGCCTGCTAACAATTTCTACATGCTAGTTATTCGTTATATTATGTAGCTTACTTCCAGACCATCGTCGGGACGCACAGGGGAGGTTTGCTTTCACTCTTCACTTTTCCAGCAGTTGGGAAACAACAGACACTTTTCTTGGTCTTGAGAAGCTGCAGCACTTATTAACGGACACACCGTAACCTACACGGTAACGTTACATTTACTCTCGGGTTGACAACTTACTGCTTATCTTTTCCTCTTTTTCCTCTGCCCGCTCCATTCACCGCCACTTTCTGCCGCTTGCCCTCTCACACTTGCTTTACCACACACTCGCGACGCAATCTCCCATTTGTCGAAAAGCGACAACGGCTCATGTCTGTTTATGCTAGTTTCAAAAACGTTCAAGGCCTTGATTTTCCCCCCCAAACTTTCAAAGTTTCAGGGACCGTGGGAACCCCGAGTACTCTCGTACATTGTTCACCCTTCTGTCGTCTCACCTGTTGGCCTGTTTTGGTGGGAAGCAGCTCTGTGTCTGCTAGTTCCTCCCAGACCTGGTACAGTGGCTCAATCAGCTGACCAGACCTGTACACACACACACACACACACACACACACACACACACACACACACACACACACACACACACACACACACACACACACACCTTTGAGATCCTGTTTGTTGAGTTTTGTTCGTGCAGTTTGAGTTTCCTTGTCCAGACATGCTTGCTACTCCGTTCATTGCACACTGTCTTCTAGGGAGTAGGCTATCATTTCCGAACACTTCACAAGTTCTTGAGAAAACAGTCTCAGCGTACGGTCCAGGTCTCATGGAACCTTGTGGTGAGACTGTTTTGTCAGCTACGGTTTCCAGGGTCAAGAATGAACATGAATCTCACAGATTATTCCTTTAAAGAAGGAGATATTTCTTCAGAGGTTCAGATAAAGGCTGAGACCCCACTGAAACCAGGCTGAGGGGAAGTAAAAACGGGGTCACAGGACATAAAAGAATTTGCTGTCTTGCCCAAAACCATTTCATTAGAGAGAATAATCAGCGTATCAGAGCACCTCTTGAGCAGGTAGGGGTCGAAGGGGAAGAAGCTGTCCAGAGGGTTGGTGTTGGTGGTCACACAGTCTCCCCCTGCAGAGCTGCGGACCACCGGCAGCACATGGCGGTTGTTCCTCTCTATGATGGTGTAGCAGAACACCACCTGATAATTCCTGCAACAAAAACACACGGCTGCTGTGGGTAACCAGGGAGGGAAACCTCCGACAGATTCTGACTGTGTGGGCCTGTTGATGGTTTATTTCACACGCTGTTTTATTCAAGGACTCAATCAAGTCTCTCATACTGTAAAATGGGGCCAGCCACCGGGGGACCTGATGCCTGTTATTACTTGAGAGTGTTTAAAGGCCTGCCTTCGTTTGCACGAGTTCCTGTTGGATTTCCACGGTTAGGACTTGTCATCTGGCGATTAAAAAACAACATTACATTTGGATTTAGGTACTTAGAAACTGAAAGAACTGAAGCCTCCATGTTAGTTTTTCAGACACTTGTGTATTATTTAAAACCAAGTTGGCAGTGGTGGAAAGTAGCTAAGCACAATTACTGTACTTATAATTTAATTACAATGTTGAGATAATTGGACTTTACTTGAGTACTTCCAGTTTATGCTACTTTATACTTTACTCCACTACAATTAAGAGGAAATATTGAGGAAATATCTTTACTCCACTACATTCATTTGCCAGATATAGTTACTAGTTCTATTCAGATTTTACATTAAAAAAACGGATGATAAGCTTATTAAATACAACATATTGTTGAAGATTTAACCAGTGGTTCCAAACCTTTAAACTCCCCTCTAAACTTCTCAATGTTTTTTATTTCAATAAAAAGGCCCAAAAGCTAAAACTCCAATATGTCACACACAATAAAAGCAAAGATTAGAGAAAAGCATAAAAAATGAATATACATTTGTGTATCAGAACTTAGTTTTTCTTCTTTCCTCTCCCATTAATCAGCTCACACCTCCCTGTTTGGGAACCAATGGGCTAATTTACCAAACTGTTTAGAAAGTAGTTTAAGCTAGCTCCACCTCAAGCAGCTACAACAGTAAAATGCTCATCAGTATCAAAAATCTAATAATAATATTGTTATTAGCGGGCCGCCACAAGACCCTGCTTTTACTTGAGAAAATACAGTAATTCATTGAATTTTTTAAGTGTTTGATTACTTTGATAGACAGAGAGGGGACACGGATCGAACAGGACAGGAGAACTCAGAGAGGGACAGATGAGGAGAAAGAAACGACGAGGCAAGCAGGAGGGGAGAGAAAGAGGAGAAAAGCTTCCAAACACAGGAAGTCTCTTTCTGCCAAATGTCAGCATGGAGCCAGCAGCAGAGCAGGGACAGGGACAGGGACAGGGACAGGGACAGGGTGCGTACCTGGTGATGGCAGCAAACATGCTGGTGACTGAAGGCAGGCAGACTTTGAGGGGGTTCAGCTGACACATCACCACCCGCTCCAGGTTCAGACTCTGCAGGTACTCCAGACCTGCCAAACACACACACAGAGACAGGGGGGCTCTGGATTCATTCAGCGTTATTACGTGTTACAAAACTAGATTTAATGGTCTGACATTATTATTTGATGTGGATTTGCTGCCATGTTTTCCAGTTTTGGGCTGTTGCAATTTGGAAACATCACAACATTAACTTGCTGTCATTTTGGAAATTTTATACACTAAATTAAACACATTTTAAAAATTCATTTTCATTTAATTTGTGAGACTGAACAAACAAAAGTACCTTAAAGTCTGAATGGTTAAGCTGTAAGCAGCAAATATTATTTTGAACTCAAAACGTACTTTAACTTTGATCATCAATTACTCGATGATCCAAATCTCGAATGAATTCACTTACTATGACGAACATGTCTCGCTTGCTATTAATCCTAAACCCTGATGTGAATGCTTTTTCAGCAGTCTGTTAAATCCTATTTGACATTAGAGAAAAGGAATCCAGTCTTTCTCTCTCACACTGATGCGCTCCGTTTGCCGAGCGACGTTGGTACGCTTCAGAGGCGCGTACCTTTCTTCATGTTGCCCTCCAGCATGGCTCTGTGTCTGAAGACGAGTGTGTAGAAGACGGCCTGGCATGCGGTGTAGAAGGGGCCGTGCAGGCTGATGTCACAGCAGGCCTGTCTGCCGCTGCTGTCCTGGCTGTCAATGTAACGATGGATCCAGGAGAGCAGCAGGTCCAGACAGGCCCGCACAGTGCTGCAGGGAGGGGGGACACACCGGATTAGAACAACAACAGTTTGGCTTTAAGCTGCCTTAAGCTGTGTTTTCCTCAACAAACTCACAGCACAGGGATGAACTTGGCTCGGGCCAGGAAGCTCCCCAGGTATCCGGCAGCAGCCTGGCGGAGGACAGCAGGCTGAGAGGGGCTCTGCAGGATCTTCCACAGGTGATCCAGGAAGGCCTCGGCCAAGGCCTGGGACACAGAAAAAACTATGCATACAAGACTCCAGAACGGGCTCTTCATACATTACATTCATCAAAGTGTACAGGAGAAGCAGCAGAGCTGATTTGGATTTAGGCAGTTCACACGTGGTCGTGGGTAAATGTCATTTACAGTTCAGTCTGTGAGGATTTGGACAGTGACACGTTTTGCATTCTATGGCTCTAGAGCAATTTTGATTTGAAACGTCACTGTCAGCCACTGATAGAACGACGACTGTTACTGCTTCATGCAAATGATTTTAAAATGGCATCATGTGACTGGCTGTATGAAAAGTGCAGTTCTCCGTCAACATACTAGACAGAACACCAAAAGCATTCTGACTGGCAGATCAGAATCAGGAATCCTTTATTGATCCGAGATGAAAGTCTTTGTTACAGCTGCTCGCTGTCACTCAGTGCACACAGGAGGAGAAGGAAGAGAAGCACTGAGCAAATCAAAATATAATACGCCATAATACAGGTCAGATAAATTAAGTACAAAGTGCATAGAAGTATAAAAGCTAAAATAAGTGTAAAGTACCAAATGGATTTAGAGGTTGAGGTATTACATATGCATTTCTCCCTTTTGGCTATTGATTTTTTTCTCAAATGAGAGAAAAGGCCGTGATGTTTTAAAGCACATATGTATGCTGTAGAAGAAAGACAAAGCTGCATTCATTGATCTTTGGCCACTTGGGGGCACTGGAACACGCTGTAACCAACGGTGACATATTATCACCTATTAAATGACTTCTTTACAAATCCAGCAGACACAGAGGAACATTAGCGCTCACTTGGAGTCGTGTTTGTGTTCGCCTGATGAATGTGCAACATTTCCTCTCCTTTCAGCTCCGGTTTGTTCTCCACTAACTCCTGAGAAAAACATCTCTTTATTTACTAAACGCTCTACTATGTTCACCAGGAAGTTCTGTCTCAAGTCAAGTCACCTGACCTCAGTCCAACTGATCATGTGTCTCACTACTTATGACCAGACTGAAGGCTAAATGCTACATACTGCTGTTTGCTATCATTACACACACATTCATGCACAGTGTGGGAAGTACTGACCAGTCTGAAGCTGCAGAGGTAAAAGAGTGTGTATTGGACATGACAGGAAGCATGTGTTGGCAGAATGAGCTTGTTAAACACATTCAGCAAATCTCTGTACAGCTCCTTAGTCCTTTCCACATGCAGAGAGTCTGAGAGAGAGAAAACAAAGGAAAGACCACTGAAGAGGATGACACACTTCACAGCCAAAAACATTCACTACACACGCATCCAAAAGCTCAGAACACAAATACACAAAGTACATTTTACATTTTCTTGGATTCAAAAATGTATTGTGTGAAATTCTTTCAATTCTATATCTCAAATATTTTTTACTTAGTCAGAGCCTCCATTAAGCCTTCCTGTTATTGGTCAATCCCATTATGAGAAATGTGGGTTCAACTCTGGTCCTCTGTGTAAAAGCTGTGTTATTCAGCTACCATTGACATGGCAGACATCCTTGATGTAAGCCATCAGGACAGCCATGAGAGTATCTAGCCTCTCAGCCACCGGGTGGGCCATCACAGCCGTCCTGGAGGGGTGATCTGCTGACATGTCCTCATCCTGACAGAGACACACACACACACACACACACACACTGTTATCTATTGATATAATTTACTTTCTTGCAGGCCTTTATGTAGACATTTCATTTATTTTAGCAGTTTGAACACCTGGCGTACATGCTATTATAATTAATTTATGGTCATACAATTTATTCTAATACAACTGCAATAACTTCCAGTGGTGTGACTGCCAGGTAAATTATTATTATTAGTTCTTTATCCATCCCATCTCCAGTGATACTCCTTTTAGCAACTACACTTCAGTTGACACTTCAATTGACATCATTTTGGAGTTTTTACACTTGAACTGGCTAGTCTGTAAGCTAGCCTGAACTCATTATAAGGACCTTACAATTCCAGCTTCTGTCAGTGCCTGCACTTCAAATCCTTTTTAGTACTTTTTTACTTTACTCCGCACTTCCATTTCAGTACTTCTGTTTCAAGTGCAACTTCAAATTCTTTTAGTGCTTCAACTTCAGTTACAACTTAATTTCCTTTAATATTTTAATAACTTCAGCTATTACTGAATTTGTTTTTGTGTGTGTGTGTATGGGAGTTGTGTGTGTAAAGATACATGGGAAAAAGAGAAAAGAAGAAAAAAAAAAGGACTGAAAAAAGGGGCTTTAACAATAACAACATTAATAACAATGTGGGGGGGCGCGAATGGGCATTGGGGTTTCTTTTAGCAATTTATTCATCTATTTTGGTTTTATTTTGTTTTGATTTGTTTGTTTGTCCATAAAAAGTGAAGGTAATCTGTGTATGTAAACACTTATGTTTGTGCATTTTGTATTGAGTGGTGTGTGTTTTGGATTAGTTGCAGATTTGTAATTTCAAATGTATTTTTGCAGACCTGGGTCCTGAGGTTGGTGTCAAGGGGAGCGATAAGTCTCTTTCCCATTTCACAGTTGGCAGGTGTGAATTGTTTAATCCAAGATTATCCAGAACCCAAGTTATGAGCCGGGTTAGAGCGGATCCATTTAACAAGGTACTGTAATAGGTTTGCCAGACAGTAGTGGAGAAAACTGGGTGCATCTAGACCCCCCTGAGTTTATTTTTCTGAAAAGAGGAGAGACTGATTTGGGAGGGTTTTTGCAGTATTAGTGTTACATGATAAGAGTTCAGTGACTGGAACCATTTGGCTGTAGGTTTTATTGGAATCATTGAAAAGAGGTAATTGACTTTTTTGCGACATTTCAAAAAAATAAAAATAAAAATAATTTGCTTCAAATTCGCTTGACAGTTAAGATGGAACACGGCGAGTGTTAGTGGAGTGTTGTCCCTTGATAAAGCCAGCTTGGTCGCTGACTGGGCAAAAAACAGCCCCAGACCATCACACTACCACCACCTTATTTTACTGTTGGTATGATGTTCTTTTTCTTAAGTGTTACTTTTACGCCAGATGTAATGGGACACACACCTTCCAAAAGTTAAACTTTTGTCTCGTCAGTCCACAGAGTAGTTTCCCAAAAGACTTGGGGATCAACAAAATGTTTTCTGGCAAAAATGAGACAAGGCTTAATGTTCTTTTTGCTCAGCAGTGGTTTTCGTCTTGGAGCTCTGCCATGCAGGCCATTTTTGCCCGGTCTCTTTCTTATGGTGGAGTCATGAACACTGACCTTAACTGAGGCAAGAGAGGCCTGCAGTTCTTTGGATGTTGTTGTGGGGTCTCTGAATGGCTGAAGAAGAACAAAATGAAGACCTTGGAGTGGCCTAGTCAGTCCTGACCTGAATCCTATTGAGAAGCTGAGGCATGACCTTAAAAAGGCAGTTCATGCTCGAAAACCCTCCAATGTGGCTGAATTACAACAATTCTGCAAAGTTGAGTGGGACAAAACTCCCCCACAGCGCTGTAAAAGGCTTATTGCAAGTTATCGCAAACGCTTGATTGCAGTTGTTGCTGCTAAGGGTGGAGCAACCAGTTATTAGGTTTAGGGGGCAATCACTTTTTCACACAGGGCCATGTAGGTTTGGATTTTGTTTTCCCTTAATAATAACAACCTCCATTTAAAAACTGCATTTTGTGTTTACTTGTGTTATCTTTGACTAATATTTAAATTAGTTTGATGATCTGAAACATTTAAGTGTGACAAACATGCAAAAAAATAATAAATCAGGAAGGGGGCAAACACTTTTTCACACCACTGTATATTTACTCCCAACAATTCAGTCCTTTCTAGTTATTTAGTTTATTTATTGTCATACACTTTATTGTTTTTGAACTACTTAATAACTGCCAGATGCATAATGCTTGATGCCTTGAGTCTTTATTTATAACCTACTTAACACTGAGCATTTCAAACTAAAAATCTCCTCCAAACCAAGAGCAATCAGAAAGCCAGTGCTGGTTGTTACCATGTCAAAGAGTCCCTTCTCAGTCCGCTCCTCTGCCCGCTGACTCTGCGCTGCATTCTCTTCTGCCTCCTCAATGTCTGAGCGGGATGCACTTACCTGAAATATACCACACACACGGTTAGGAACAGGAGGAGACACACACTATATTCCCATGGAAGACATCATGTACTGTATGTGTACCAATGTAACTAGCAGACTTTACAGACTTTTCTAATGATGAAATAACAAAATCAATGTACTGTAGCTACTGAAATAGAACATGAAAAAAAATTATACGCACAACAGTAAACATCTATAATCCTGAAAAAGCTTCTTCAATTAATTTTATTTTTAATTCAATTTTATGTAGCGCGAATTCATAACAGAAGTTATCTCATTGTACTTTTCCTATAGAGCAGGTCCAGACCGTACTCTTTATAATATCATATTATTATATTATGATAACAAAACATAGTATTGGACATAGGAAGAACACACTTAAAAATATATATATATATATCCCCTGTAAAATGTTCTTACCTACATATCAAAGAAACACAAGACCTCCCATAACCAGCCTCACGCTCTCCCCTAATCTACCTTATTCCCCCCACCCCCACCCCGGAGTGCAGTTAAGATTCGGCTCATTCTGCGAGATGAGACTAAAAGGTCTAAATTTTCTCTAATTCTTTTAACTTGTCTTTAATGATAAATTGGATTCTCTGGAGGTGGAGTGTGTCCATCAGTTCTGTGAGCCATAGTTTTAATATTGGGACTTTTCTTTTTCCAAAATAATAGGATACGTTTTTCCAGTATAAGTCCATATGCGAGGAATCATTGTTGTATCTGTTTTAGTTTCCTTACATCTTTAGATATCCCCAGAATTATTAAAATTGGGTCTGGGTCTATCTGAACATTCAATATCTTTGACAAAAAAGCAAAGATATCAATCCAGTAACCTTGTATTTTGGGACAAAAACCTCTAACTCTAACCCCAGTGGCTGGCAGCTCCTTCAAAAATGCTACATTTCTGTTTTTACATTTTAAATTAATTTCTTTCCGACTGCATTGCTGAAACATTATTGAATGATGTCTGATTGGATTTGATTTAAAGGGCTAAGCCAAAATTGTTCAAATTGACTGGATCAGGAGATTTTGACTATGGCAACGGCTGCACATGCAGATGCTGTGGCCTGTAGGCTAGCTCCTTCAAACTCTGCTACATTTTTGTTTTTATCTGTTATGTTATTTTTTTCCGGCTTTATTGCTGAAACACGTATTACTTATATTCATCAGAAAAGGTTAGCAAGCAATTCTCAATTGAGAATGACTTCCGGATGGGAGCCGAAACGTCTTGATTCTGAAAACTGTGTCCAGATGACTACGACTGAAACCTTTCCTACGATAGAACACTCCTGGACGAATGAGGGACTACACCGTCATATAACAAAATATTATCTGCATACAAGGATCTCTTATTAATAGTATACTCCATATTGTAGCCACGTATATCGGGGTGACATTGAATAATCCCATGTGGCATGTGGCTCCAGCGCTATGCAAATAGTAAAGGGCTAAGTACAGACCCCTGCCTAGCGCCTCTGCAAAGCCTAAATTGGGCAGACAGCATCTGATTCGTGAGTATCCTTGCAGTAGGATTGCTGTACAGTAGCTTGATCCAAGAAATGAACTTATCACCCATCTGAAACTTTTCCAGGGCTGCAGAGGTACGACCATTCAACTTGATCAAACACCTTTTCAGTGTCTAGAGTCAGTATTATGAATTCTTTCAGAATTCTGGGGTGCATGATGTTAAAAAGGCGTCTGAAGTTGAGAAATGAGCTCCTTTCAGGGACAAAACCCCTTTGATCTGTATGCACAAGTTTACCCTTACAAAAATGTTTGGTCTCAGTTCAGTAGAGAGAGAGATAGGTCTGTAAGAACCTACTTCCTCCAGATCTTTCCCTTTCTTTGGAATTAGGGGAATAATAGCTTCATTCAGTGTTTGGGCACATTACATCAGTTGTGTTTTAAGTAGAATTATTTGGAGTTAACCACTTACATCCAGTTTGAGCATCTTTCCGATGATCACCTCCAGTACGTCTCGTCGAATTGACGGAATGTACATGGTCACCCTCAGGAGGTTGTGGACATAACACTCCTGTAGAAAGCAACAAACTATCAATCAACAAAACACTACTATGTTAATGATGCAGATCAGATTTTACTGTTCAGTACTTTTTCTAGATTTCAACTATGCCTGATGTGTGTTCAGATAGAAGCTGGTGTGAACAAGACAATGTTGACGGCACGCAATATGTTACAATATACAGTACATCTATGTATAATGTGCAGCACGTCTGAGCACCAAAACATTCAATTAAAAGGATTTTGTGGCAAGTACAGTGACCAACTTGTAATTTTTCCACACTTCCACAGCTTGTTTGAGCATTCTGATCAGTGTTGCACCGATTACTGCAAGTAGCCAAAACTAATCAGATTCAACTGGCACTGTCTGAGAATGGCTGAACCTCTCTATTGCCTCCCCACAGCCTAAGAGGTCTGTTTCCTGGTGTCATTGAAGTAACCACGTTTTCTGGGTGACGAGGTCACCTATATACATGCATTCGCTACTTGCTGCTGTTTGAGGCCACCGACAAAATACGACCAGGTCACCTTCAAGTGTGATGTGGTACAACAACCACAATTGTCCTATGTCAAGTTTGGCAGTCCTGTATGATGTGAAGCATCATTCAGTTGTCTCTTACCAGTGTTCTGGAGGATTTCTGTACGAAGGGGAAGTTCTCTTGCAGAATGGGCATCAGGAAGCGACTCGTGCTGTAAGAAGATGAAAAACCTTTGCAGCACAATACATAACACTGGGCAGGAAATTAATGTTTGTGAAGATCTGATGAAGATCATGCACAATAATGCACGCTTGTACTGTATGTTTAAATATGCAGTTAGAAAGTATTTTCAAAACAACGATCCATACAATACTGACTGACAGTATCCCTGGGCTCTTGTCTAGTTTGGTCATAGTACTTATCCCTAGTAGAGGTTATCCTTGAGAAAAAACAATTGGACTGTTTAAGAACACATTTTAGAACACATTTATATACGGGGATGTTCACTAACCATGTTGCAAATTACCATCAGTGTCCACAATATTTCAATTTCTTCATCTGATTTGCTAAATAAGATCTGTCGGGGACTGTTCTGACATGTGTTGAGCCTGTCTGGAGAGCAATGGACTAACTAAAGTTTTCTGCTGCTGACCTTGGAATATTGGTGTAAGAGAGGACTGTTTTGGAAGTGGAAGCATACATTCATCAAGCAAAAGGCAGGCTGTATGTGAGGAAGTAATTGGTTAAACAGCCTGATATCCTCAGCTTAGTGATAGACCGGTTAATTGGTCGGCCGATTAATCAGGCTGATTATCTGGCATTCTGAGATATTCGGCATTGGCCAATGCCTGGGCTCACGAGCCAATAAACAAAAAATGTCAGCCTCATCAGTGTGGCTGCTGTGGAACAATGTTAGCGCTCCCCCTCTTGAGTTTTGGGAAGGTGGTGAAAAAGTTAGTTTCGAGCCCTGTACTATAACTCTCACGCATCCTGCTGTAAACTAAATTTCCTCAGTCACCATCGTCTTTTCTAAATGTTAACACGTTTCTCCCATCCTGTATATTAGGTTGTAATGTGCATGGAATAACAGAATTATACATGACTTTTCTTTGTTTTGATATCGGCATTATATATTGGCCATCGGCCGCCCCGCTCTCTAAATATCTGCATTGGAAATTGAAAAACCCATAATCAGTCGACCGCCACATCGGCTCATCAAAAAAGATCAGTGACTGAATGAGATACGAGTCAAAGCGAGAGATTTATTGTAAAACTTAAAACCTCTATAGAACAGCCTAGTTAATAAGTAGCTATTACTGGCTGCTTGAATCATATCACACTGGACTGAAGCTGCTGTGAAACATTACAAGTCCGGAAAAGTAAGCAGGAGGGAAACAGAAAGGTGAAGTCTTGTAATCCTGTTGCTGTGGTGCTGAACTGAGTTCCTTCAGTAAGGTTGCTTTATAATGCAGACGTTACAGTTAGCAGTGATAAATCAGGTACAGCAAATATTTGTATGCATCCATTCCCTCCTTCTATATTTCGTGCCTCTGAACAGGAACACCTTAAAATACATATTGCATGAGACCAAACATGCAATTTTCAGTGGTGCCGCTGTAAGATCCCAGTGTGGCCCTTTATTAAATAACGACAAATGCAATTTGACTGTTTAGTGCCTAAAAAACATCCTTAGCAAATATCCCCCACATTCCCTAAAGGGTTGTTCAAAGTCTCCAAACTAGCCTCTCCTTCAGCCAGGATAACTAGCATGCATTCAGCAGGTTAGGGCTGGGCGGTATGGCCTAAAATTTATATCACGGTATAATTTGAAGTGCAGATGTTAACAGTATATATCACGGTATATTCGCTTTCCTTAAAAGTTTAATATAAATGCTACTGAAGGGGTAAAGCACTGGTATGGCAAGTGTACTTTTAAATGTATTACTAGGACATATTTCACATAGTACAGAGACATTTTAAGAACATGTATTGTGCAAAACTGCAATAAATAGAAAAAAATACAAAACCTTTTATATTTGTGTATATATATTTTAAAAATATTTATGTATATATATAAATATATATAATATTTGAAAGAATACATTACCCTATTTCTAGTAGGTTATTTCTTAATTCTACACCTTATTTTAGTGTTTACTACAAACTACTTTAATCTGCTCACCTTGCTTTTCCCTTCACTTCTCTTTTTGCCAAGCGCGCACGCACACACACACACACACCCCCGTCTCTTATTGTGCACACACACACCCCTGTCTCTTATTGTGCACACACACACCCCCCCCCCGTCTCTTATTGTGCGCGCACACACACCGGCTTGCCCCGCCTCGTTCTGTTTTTCTCTCCCTGTATCCGCCTGCTCTGCTGCCTTTCTTCGTTAGCAGTAAGGGTTATAAAGTCTCGCGTTTTGGATTTTTTCCCCCACGAACAGCAGGTGAGCATTAATGACGCAGCCTATCAAAACAATCGAAACCAATGTGGTACCGAATGACATCGACACCAGCAGGTGCATCTACGAGCTTTTACTAAACAATAGGTCGGCCTACATACACAGGAGACTCTGTGTGTGTGTGTTTCTCTGCAGAGCATGTGCGATTGTCAGTAGACAGCGGGGGAGGGGAGCGAGGGGAGACCGGTACTGGTCATACCAGTGTACTTTCTATACCGTTTATATATCGTCCGCCACTACCGGAGGTATAGACTTAGAATATTATGCATAGTATTTGAACAAATACATGTGTTCAAATAGATGCAGTGATCAGTAATATGTTGGGGTTTTTTAAGAAAAACATTTGTTATTGGAAATTCAGAGCTGGTTCATTTCTGGCCCTAACAAAGTATAAAGCCAAACCTTTACGTTTGGTCAATAAAAACACTTCAACCAAGACAAGAAGAGAACAAACTGGCAGAACAACAAGTGACTTACGATGGAACATATCTGGTGATGAGCTGCAACGCCTGGTGACACTGATCGAAGTTTCTGGGGAGGTCTTAACAAATCAAAGTGGCAGTAGAGAGTTAATTCATTTGCATTTAACCAGAGAATTTGACTTCACGGTCACACTTCTCACTGCCCTTCTTTTGAACCTCAGCAAGCAGCAAAACACCAATTTATGCAAATGTCATTTGAAATAAGGGAGGGGTGACCTACTCTCATCTTCATCATCTGAATCAGAGATATCGACTCCTCCTTCACAGACGGTCACTCTCTCTGGAAGAAAAAAAACACACACGTGTTATTTCACCATGAGTCACTGATGGTGGGAAACAGTAAATGCATTACATGGCCACTGTTCCCCCTGTGCCTTAAACTCGTGATGTTAAGAAAGCAAACATTACTTTACTACTTTGACACCACTGTGAGAGCTTGAATTCCGTATTTTATCTGATAAACCTTGGATTATTTTACCACCAGTCAGGGGAACCTACTGGGAGTGAAGTGGGAGACCACCATCTTGAGGCAGGCACACAGGTAGACAGTCTGCGCTGAGACCAGGTTACTGAGGAAGGCCATGTACTCCTCCACCACAGCCTGGCTCCGGCCCACCCACGGAAGCCTCTAGAAAACACAACCCGAGAAACGTTTTAGCAGGTCGACACAGGCAGATTATTAGTTTGCCCAATATCTAGATGGATAATTGGATGTCTGATGATGAATCATGTTACACAAAGACGCGGGCACTATACAGTATTCCAGAAGATATAGCCATTATTGCAATTTGCTTCTGAATAACTGATAGTACTCTATCATGGCAAAAGTGATTTTATGTCATGATGTCAATATATCTCATAATATCAGAGACTGCTGGGCCCACATCTTTACAGAGACCTGCTCCATCAACATCCCGGATCAAGCCCTCGACGGGCGGACCGTGCTCCGAGCTGACAGAGCGCAGGGCTCCGGCAGGAGGAGGAGGAGGAGGAGGAGGAGGACTCAAATGTCCAACCTTTTATGTGAAGATGGAAGCCATATTATCATCACTCTCTCTTTCTGCTTTTTACATTCCATCAGAATTATTCTCTGGGTGTTTACGTGTACATAATTAACTGTATATTGTTTTATTTTATATTACCCTACTTTAATATGTATTTAATTATCTGTTGTGTTCTTTGTGTGTAGCATGAGTGGAATACAGACTTTCATTTCATTATACAAATTGTGATGTAAAATGATAAATAAATGACCTTGTACCTATATAATGCTGTAGAAACTATTATGAAATAATCGGACAGAAATGTCTGCTTTTGGCTAATTCCGTGAATACCTGAGAAATCAGGGTTACTTAGATCAATTCAAAAGTCATTTAAAATTTATTAATAATATTGCCATTAGTCAGTCCTACCCACTGATTTAAAACCTTGCCCACAATGGTCTAATAAAACCTGTGGCACATTCAGGGGGTGCCACAGGTTTCCAAAACAGAGTCAGCCACCGACTCAGTCCAAGTAGCTACACAGCAACTACCAGTTATTTTCTATTTGGATTAATCGGACAATTTTCTCAATTAACCGACTTGGTGTTTTGTCGATAAAATGTTGCAATTCTGAAAAATGTCAAAAACAATGTCCCAGAGGACAAGGTGACAGCTACACATGTCTTGTTTTGTCCAACCAACAGTCCAAACTCCAAAGATATTCAATTGATGTTTTTATTTATTATTTACTGAATCGTGGACAACCGAGAAAAGCAGCAAGTTATCACGTTTGATAATGTTTGGCATTTTCCCTTGAAAAATGACTGAAGCGATTCGTCTTTGGTACTTAATTTAACTTAGCTGTATTACATTTTGATTTGCACATCTCTTATTTCTTACCAGAAATAACTGTCTCGTTGCTTATTTTATTATTATTTCTATTTCTATTCCAGGGCTTCTCCTCCCGTGTGCACTGAGTGACAGCGAGCAGCTGGAACAGAGTTTCATCTCGGGGATCAATAAAGGATTCCTGATTCTGATTCTGATCAATTATCAAAATAACTGCCCATTTATTTTCTATCAACTAATTGATTAATCGCCTAATCATTTCAGTTCCTAACATGGTACAGGTCCCCATAATTCCCTCTGGTCTCTCCACACTCACCAGGACGGTATAGATGAGCTGCTCGTGGTCCTTGGTTAGCTGGGTCACACAGCTCCGGAATTCTTGGAGCCAGTTGATGATCTGAGCATCCTGTCGGAGGAGAGAGCTCACTGAGAAACAAAGCTTCCTGTTATTACACAGATCTCAGGTCACCTCAAACACACTGATACTTTGAATGTACCTTTATCTCTGGATCAGCCAGCTGGTGTTTCAGCAGCTCGTAGTCACTGGAGTCTCCCTTCAGACAGGACAAACAGCGAATCACACACGGTAAGCTGCCAACCAGCTCACGTTCCCCTTGTTAGTATACGTTAACGTTAGCAACAAACAGCTATTCTCCATCATTAACACCTTCGCTCAGTGTTCAAGCGTTCCTAGTCTTTTTAATTAATAACGGCTAAGACAGACTGGCATAACGTTACCACTCACCTGTTTATGTTTAGCTAACGTCTCCACAACACTTCCTCCAAACCTGACAGTCTTAACAGGAGGAGTGTTCAAAAAGTCCCGGCCGTGTGTCTCCATGTTGCACCGCGCTCATGGAGGAACGTGAACGCTGGGTTTTGCGATGCTAGCAAACGTTAGCTGTCTTTACGCTAAAAGATCCAGCTGAGAGGAAGACAGTGGTCTCATTTTTATTCGGTAAGGCCAGTCGAATGTTTAAGGATAATGTTAATGACTTTTGTAAAGTTATTACAATGTTTTGAAAATAAATGGCCGACCATGCCGAACACAAGCACGCGCGTGGAGAGAACCGCGTACTTACGGAAGTGAAGACATTCTTCTTCTTTGTTGCGTTTCCCGGCGGGTGGCAGCCGTCGGTAAGGTGCACTACCGCCACCTACTACGTTGGAGTGTGGACCAGAGTTATCTATCTCCTTTAACAAACAAACAAAAACAAAAACCATACAAACATATTTCACTCATCACTAAATTCTTTTGATTAGCCCAGTTTCTTTAAAATAATGGAATAGCCTCCCTAACCCGATGTCAAACCCATTTTTTGGACGCATTTCTTCCACTCCAAGCTTCCTGATTTCCCTCTAATGACTCTGGTGCCGGAGTACTTTTGGCAGTGAACAGTTACATGCTCCACTGATTCCTCTCTTTGACAGGCCTCACATAGTCCAGAGGGATGGCCGTTTATGAAGTGCAGGGATTTACTAAGTCCGGTGTGTCCTACCCTCAGCCTCGTCAAGACGCTCTCCTCTTTGGTGTCCACTTCTCGCTGCACTGCAGAAAGGTGTCCTCCTGTGCTGTGCCACTCTTTAATGATGTGTAATGATTATTCCTTTTGTTCAGATTTAATCTCCTCATGCTTCAGAGCATGTTCTGCTAATGCGTCCACACTTTCATTGCCCTTAATCCCTCTGTGAGCTGGCACACCCAAAAATGTAAAGACTTTCACTTGCTCTATCCTTTGCCCATACATCTTTATCTGTGCATCAACACCTCTCTTTTTAGTGAACATTACTATTTAGTTTTTTTCAATTGAAAACTTGAATCCCCATGAATATGACAATTTTTCAACCACAATAACTGCCTCTTGTATTTTTCCCACAATATGATTAATGTTCTTTCCCCTTTTTCACAAGGCTCCGTCATCAGCAAACAATGACCGTCCAATATCGCCATGAACTTGAGAAAAAACAATGTATAAATGATGTTTTTTCTCAAGTTCTGGGCGATATGTATCCTGTATGCTGTTGCATGCTGGGACAGCAGGCTGAGGGCAGCAGGCTGAGGGTAGCAGACACTAACTGACTCAACAAACTGATCCATAAGGCCGGTGACATTGTGGGGTGGAGCTGGACTCTCTGTCGATGGTGTCAGAGAGGAGGACGCTGGACAAACTACACGCCATCTTGGACAGCGTCTCCCACCCGCTCCATGACGTGCTGGTCAAACAAAGGAGCGCCTTCAGCGGAAGACTCATCCCCCCACAATGCACCACAGAGCGCCACAGGAAGTCACTCCTGCCTGTGGCCATCAGACTCTTTAACTCCTCCCTCTAAGTGTCAGTCTGTATGACCCGAAGTCACTAAACTGGACATTGATCATTAACATCTCTGCCATAATTAATAGTAATTGTGCAATATTCTGTGTACTACTCCCGTGCAATAGTTTTTCTTATTTATTGTTACTGATATTATATACCTCTATTACTCTCGACAGTACATGCACCTCCGCTTATTACTATTACTTATTACATATTTAGTTACATTGTATTTTATACTGTACTTCATCATCAACCAGTAAACCCACTTGGAACTCGACACTTAGTTTATCTTATACTTATACCGACATGATACTTAATTTATTTCCTGACCTGTTTTTATAGTTTTATAGTGTATCATATCATTTTCTAGTACTTTCTCCTGTGTGCACTGACGTAAAGGCAAGCTACTGTAACAAAGAGTTTCCCTTTGGGGATCAATAAAGTATTTCTGATTCTGATTCTGATTCTGATATTGGACGGTTGTTTTAATTTTTTTTATCAATCTCCTCCATATCTTCATTTAAGTCTATTTTATCCATTTCTATCTCACATATATATTATTTCTTTGTAATAATACGCTACACCACGCTGGAAAATGATCACTACCTACTGATGTTTCTTCTGATAGATCCCACTCACATATCCCCGCTAAATTTCTAGATACTAAGTTTAAATCTAGTGCTAAAGTGTTCCCTGTGTGCACATCTAATCTAGTCCCTCTCCCATCATTTAAACAACCATGCTATTTTCTTCTAGCAGTTCTTCAATTACCTCACCATTTGCATCTGTTCTTATTCCTCCCCATAACGTGCTATGTGCATTAAAGTCCCCACATACCAACACCTTATTACCATCTAGCCCTGCAATTTGTGTTAACGTCCTCAAATCTAACTCACTTCTTTGGGAGCACCTCCTCCTCAAACTCAAGCACAACATACTCACTGTCCTTTGTTCTTCATTTTTGCAAACAATCAACAAATCACCATCTCTCAAAACCTTGGCTATTTGAATGTCCCCAATCTGGTTTCTCAAAACGGTTGTCAACTTCACCGGACTCATTGAAGAAATTCCAATTTCCTCGCCAAATCTCAATATAATTTTAAATTCCAACCCTTCTTGATCTCTCTCCTCTATTCCTCCTCCAAAACCTTCACTGCTCCTGATTTTCTTTGTACTGGTCCCAGCAAAATGATTTCCTCTTTTCTCCCTCCTTCTCTCACCACCTTGGCTTATGTCCATACTCATACTCTCCATACTCCATACTCATCACTATCAGCTATGTCAGAATCTCCCCACTCTGGTCCATTCACAACACAGTTGTGCCTACCCGCCACAGCTTTCTTCAGCTCATTGGGTTTCTCCATTCTTGTTAGTTCTCCTCATTTCCAACGTCCAACTGCCAAACGTGCCTTTCTCCCAGGATCATCTGTCAGCTTTCTCTGATTGTTTTGTTGAAAAGTTTTAACCATTCGTCGCCTCGTCACCTAGAGCGAGCGGGTACGTGACCAGACCAACCAAAAACCTGAGAGAAATGAATACAGAACACCTGTGTTGCATTCAAAGTCTTCCCACAAGCTTGAGTTCCGGTTAGCCTAGGATGCATGCCTGATTATCAGTGCCCAATCCTCGTTTGAGATGAACCGCGCGCCGGAAGCTGGACGAGATCAGGCGGCAGCAGCAGGGGGCAATGACAGGAAGCTGCAGTCAAGTCGGACACTCTCCAGCAGCCTTCAAAGAATATACAGGAAGTCGCAGAAATATTTACATCCTGTTAGATCCATCTGTAGGCTACCTGTAGTTTGCAAACCACATTCAGATAACTATGGCTGAAGAAATGAGAGGGACCTGGATGCAGACATAATGGTGGACCTCTGCAAGAGGCACCTCCGTCCTCCGTAGCAGAAGTTGGTCTACTTCGTGTTGTTTTTGCTTGAACATCTGCATGTGTGTAGTCCACCTGTGGCAGATACAGAGAGGCGGGAGGACGTTACAGCAGTAAGATAGTCTGTTATGGATATTTTTCAAAAAATTTCGTTGGCTATCAAACTTTAATGTATCGAAGAATCCAGCCAGTGTAGGTATGCTGATATGGATAAAATACATTTGAAAATGCCAAGTGGCTCCAAGCATTTAATGTTAGCATTTTTTGTCTCTGTGTTGCTGGTCATGTAAATTAAGCACTTTTTAAGTATTCGTGAAAATAAATCTTGAATTTAAATGAGTTCAAAATTGATACCATACTGTTGAGCACAAACTGTTTGAATCACGTTACATTAGCTCGTTAATGGGCAGCAGGCGTTAGCTGCTCAGAGGCTCCTGCATGTGCACTCAATTTCACGTTGATCGGGATGTATAAATGGTGTTCAGGACCTGCCGCATGCACAGTTTTATACATCTAAAATTTCTGTATGTACATACTTTTCATGTTTTGTGAATAGAGCAGAGCCAAGATGGCACCAGTTTAAAACGCTCGTTTATACAGCAGACCATTGCTTACTGAAAAGAGCCAAAGGGAGACCCTGGAGCTCATAACAAATGCCACCCTGCTCGCTGCGATCAACAAGATCGGTGAAAATCAAGACTCCTTTCTTGAGAAACTTCAGTGTATTGAGAAATGTGCCAACGAGAACACTGAAGCCATTCGCACTCTGTCCACTTCTGTTGGAGATGCAGATGAGGGGTCTTACTACTACCATGACAGAGTTGGAGCAAAGGGTCCAATCTCTAATGAGAGAGAACAATGTGCTAAATGAAATTGATGCCTACAAGATGGAATTTGAAGATTTCCGGTGTCCTGGAACAAGAAAGCGAAAACGTCAAGATGACTGTGATTGATTTACTGTCCAGAGTCTCACCAGGGATCAAGGATTCCCTCCAAAACACGGTGGATGTGGCACATCGATTTGGACCCAAGAATTCTAAGGGCGGCAGGAATGGTACGGATACGCAACCACGCCGCATTATTGTTTCTATCACGAACACGTCGTGATCGTGTTTGGGCAGACACCAAACACTCAAGATCACAGACGACTTAACACAACATGTAAGGGATGCAAGAGCCACTTGTGGAATAAGCAAGAAAAGAAGGGAAGTTGGCTAGCTACAGTGGTCCATTCGCCATCATCGCTGGAAGAAGGATCGCAGCGCAAGATGTCACCTCATCTTCAGATGGTTCATCAGCTGCCTTATCCCATTCCAAGGTTACTACTTGATATAGTCTGTCCACTGAAGTTTCTACATGATTTCTTCTATTTAGTCTTTAAATGGAAGTTATCTTTTTCTTAAAGGGGAACCCCTTAAAGATGGGTTGAATATGTTAATTTGCTGAGGTTACTGTTAGCCTGTGAAGATAACATTATCTCAGCTCAGTAGATTTAAGAACATTGCATTTATCTATACTGTTTAGACAGTATGCCTTGGACTGTTTCAGAAGGGTCAGGTATTTTATTTATTTTTTAATTTAACTTTCTATATATATTTAATTACTTTTATTATTGTCAAGGGGCACCAGTAACTTTTCTATACAGTATTTGCCTCCTTGCCTGCACTTTGCTTCTTACAAGATAACTTCTTTTCTAATGAATACGAATTTACTGACCTTTTTCTGTTTTTTTTATTCCATTGGACAAAGATTCTGAATTATTTCCTCTGTATTGGACTAAGTTATTGAATGATAATATACTTCTTGTTCCTTTACTTGTTTTTGTTGGGGGGCAGTGTCCATTAATTTAGGCACATTTGACTTTGCCTTCATTTTTCCGCAGTCAGGAAGTTTCCCCCCTTAATCTCCTCTTTAATGTTGGAGAAAATATATTTCTCTTTTAGTTTTACAATACCATGTTTGAGTCTGCAGCTCACTTTAACATGGGGGATGTATCATAATTCTTACTTTTGGACTTTTCCCCACATTTTCAAGGTTACACACTTTCAAGTTACTACTTATAAGGTAACACATTTGTTTTTCTCGTAATGTACGAGGCCTAAGAGAAATAACCAAAAGAAAAGCCTTATTTTTGTTTTGTAAAGCACAAAAAAGGACATTTACTTTTTACAAGAAACGCAACTCATGTCAAAGAGACGAAACATTTTGGCGCAATCAGTGGGGTGGGAAAGCTCTTTTTTGTCATGGTTCTAATCATTAAGCATTATGATCTTATTTGATTGTAGCTTTAATGGATCTATTACTGAATCACAACTTTCTTCTGAAGGCAGAGGGTTATTAATTGTTATTCAAATTGGTGATTTGTTAATTATTTTAGCCAATATTTATGGTTTTAATAGGACCACTCTAAATAAGGCACTGCTTCAGGAGTTGTCTACCAAGATACTCACTCTAAAACATACATTTCCTTCAGCCACACTCAATATTGGTGGTGACTTTAATGAGGTCCCAGATCTGTATGTTGACAGATTTCCCCCAGAGGTAGAACAAGTCACCTGTCATTATTAGATGCGTTCAGATTTGTAAATCCAAACTCATCTAATTAATTTACATGGTTCAAAGCTGACTTGTCTCAGAAATCTCGCATCGATCTTTGGCTTATCTCTGGTTCTCTGGCACCCTCCTTATGCTCTCCTGCTCCTATAACGGACCATGCTGGAATGGATCTTTTCCTATCCAATGCAAAATCCAGTAAACAAACTTAATTCTTCTTTCCTTCAACAATCCTCCTATTGTTTAGGCATTAAGGAATTTTAAATAGCTTCATAACCAGACATTTTATCTGCCCTATTTCTAAATGGGAGTTGTTTAATTTTGAATGTTGGAAATTTTCCATCAAATTTGGCAAACTAACTCAAAAACTAAAATGACAAGAAATGCTAACATTTAAAAAAATAAATTATATTTTAAATATATCTCTTCCTAATGATGAAGATAAAACAAAATTGCTGAATATGCGTTATATTAAAAGGCAAAAGGGGCATTTATCAGATCAAGGTCAAAATGGTTGGAATTTGCGGGGGAGAAATGATGGTACTTTTTTAGTTTGGAAAAACCAAAAAGATTTCTTCATTACTCATCAATAACAATCTCTGCATCTATTTCTAATTTTTATCAAAATTATATACTTCTTCTTTTGACGCTCAACCTTGCAGCTCTATTTTTTGATAAAGTTTGTTCATTTATTCCTAAAATAAGTCAGGAAAGTCTAGCACTGTGTGAAAGTCCTTTAACTATTGAATAACTTGATGCTATTATCAAGAAAAACCCCTCCAACAAAAGCCCTGGACCCGATGGGTTGCCATTTGAATTTTACAGAACCTTGGGAGGATATTAAAGACATGATTCTGGCTGTCTTTGAGGAATGTACTGAGAATGGAGAGTTAACTGAATCAATGAAACAAGGCCTCATTACTCTAATCCCTAAACCAAACAAAGATATATTTAGATTTATATAATTGGCGTCCAATTTCATTAATGAATTTGGATTATAAATTGTTCGCTTCACTCTATGCTAAAAGACTGAAACCTTGTCTGACTGAAATTATATCACCAACTTAATATGGGTTTATGAAAGATAGACATCTAAGTAATAACATTTGTTTAATCCTAGATATATTAGATTACTCTGATTTAAGTAACGAAGAAGAAGTTATACTTTTTTTTTATTTTTACAAAGCCTTCGACACTGTGGAACACCCATTCATAAGTGAATCTTTACTTAATTTTGGCTTTGGGGAAAATTTCTGAAACATGGTTCACACATCAACAGCAGGGTTTCTTTAGTTAACGGTACATCACCTCATCGTGATGTTAAAAATAGGAGATGATAACTTAATAGTTAGTCGACTAGCTGATGACAAGTGTCTCTTGTTGAAAAATGAAGATCAAGTGCCGGTCATATTGGGGGCTTTAAAGAATTTCTCTAAGGCCTCAGGTCTTACAATTAATCAGAGTAAATGTGACATTTTAACAGTACATAATTCTGATTAGACATCAATTAGTGGTACAGAAGTAAAAAAGATCAGTAAGATATCTTGGTATTTTATTAAATAAGTCAGCATCTGATAGAGTATCTGCCAACTTCTCACCCAAGGTAGAAAAAGCAAAAGAAATCTTTAATTGTTGGTTGCAAAGAGACCTTACCATACAAGGCGGTGTGCTGCTGTCAAAGGCAGAAGGTATCTCAAGAATAGTACACCCTGCCATCTCACTTTATGTTGATCCAAAGACATGTTCAGCCATTGATTCTCTCCTATTTAACTTCATATGGAAAAACTAAAGTGAGTATGTTAAAAAAAAACATGTATCTTTAATGCATTGTATTTTCAAACAATCAGTCAGATCTTCAAGATCAATTGGATTAAGCCGTGTTTATCTAAATATAATTCTCAATGGTCTTATTGTTACAGACTCGCCAGGTTCCCCCATCAATCAACCTCCACAAGATCCCTCACCGGAATACTAATTGCACGCACCTGCTCCCCTTCAGCATCATATCAGTTCTGGATAAAGGATCACCACTCATCCCGGTCAGTTGTCCGGTCTCGTTAATGACAGAAAGGACTACTCTCGATAACCCTCGAATTATTCCCTCTACATCGTGCTTCATCTTCTTCGTGCTTCCTCTCCAGCGTGTTCTCCATCCGCGAGGTACCTCTCCAGTGTGTGTCTCCCTACCAGCTCGCCACCATCCACGACAGATCCATAAGATTAAGGACAGTATCTGGGCTCCTTCTTCATTGTCTGTGCTTCCATTACCTGCCATCTGTGTCTGCTCTGCTGTTGTTGCAATAAATCTCCATCTTGTCTCATATCGGTGTCTCCCGACTCTCTGGCCGTAACACTTATATTCCTAATTTGCTATTTGATAAGTGTGGTGGCCTAAGATTTTTGCTATCTTCTCATTATAACTGCCCCTCAAGCTTGCCAATTTTCACAAACAAGCTCTTGAAGCTTGGCTGATTGCTTTCAAACATAATTGTTCTCCACATTCATGCATAATATGGAACAATCCGCATGTACTGTCTAGAAACAAGTCCAGATACATAAAATGGATTGATAAAGGTGTAATCTTTGCTTTAGATATACTTACTGATAGAGGCAACCTCTACGGATATGAAGACTGTTCAGAATGAGGGTATAAATATTTCTCGAAAAGAATATAACCATGTTATAAAATTATATCACCAAATACTATTTCTCATCAAAAGTGCATTATTATACGGTCCTCTGAGTGGAGAAATCCCAAGCTCTTAATTGGTAGGAAAGACCTATCTGATCGTATGTGTAATAATCATCATATGGAAACTAACTTTTTCAGAAATCTTAGCAGAGAAAGTTTGGTCAGACCCTAATAAATTCCTCATTCCAAATAAAATAAAGAAGTTCACATGAAGATAATATATAGATACTACCCTTATAATAAATCATTACATGCATTTAAAGCAGATATTTCTCCAGTATGTTCTCTCTGTAAAGAAGTTGAATCACTTATTCTATGAATGTACTTACTCTCAAGAGTTCTGGGTTGAAGTTGCTCTGTTGATTTATCTAAGTTTTACTAGATTGACATCTATATCAGAAGTCACGGTCTTGTTTCTAAACTGTAATACTGGCTCATAATCCACTAACTAAATATCACATCCATAAGACTAGAGTGCTCCAAACAACACCTAATATCCGCTTGTTTTGCGTTGAACTACAATATCTCTTTTTAAGAAAGCTATTAAGACCTCTCAGATAATCAGAAAAACACTTTGTAACAAAGATAAATAAGTTGTACAATATGTGTGTAAGTTTACATCTCTCTCGTACAGCTCGATGTTGTATACATTGTTTTCTTTTGTTTTGTATTATGGTTTTTCTTTTTGTTTGTTAATGGTGTTTCATGTTTGAATACAAACTGTTAACTCTTATACAGCGCTGTGGAGGAATTTTGTCCCACTCATCTTTGCAGAATTGTTGTAATTCAGCCACATTGGAGGGTTTTCGAGCATGAACTGCCTTTTTAAGGTCATGCCACAGCATCTCAAAAGGATTCAGGTCAGGACTTTGACTAGGCCACTCCAAAGTCTTCATTTTGTTCTAATATTTAAATTTGTTTGATGATCATTCTATTACAGAGACTGGAACATGTAATTGGCATTAAAGGAGCTGCACTAAGCTGGTTTAAATCCTATCTATCAGATCGATCTCAGTTTGTACATGTTAACGGTGAGTCCTCCATGCACGCCAAAGTTAGTCATGGAGTTCCACAAGGTTCTGTGCTTGGACCTTTTTCTATTCACCTTATATGTGCTTCTTCTAGGCAATATTATTAGGAAACACTCCATAAACTTTCATTGCTATGCAGATGATACCCAATTATATCTATCGATCAAGCGAGATGAAACTAACCAGTTAACTAAACATCAAGCATGCCTTAAGGACATAAAGACCAGGATGACCTGCAACTTTCTGATGTTAAACTTTGACAAAACTGAAGTTATTGAACTGGGTCCCAAACACCTCCAAGACACATTATCTAAAGATATAATTACTCTAGATGGCATTGCCCTGGCCTCCAGCAGCACCGTAAGGAACCTCTGAGTTATATTTGATCAGGATTTATCCTTTAACTCCTACATGAAACAAACTTCAAGGACTGCCTCTTTTCACCTACGTAACATTGCAAAAATCAGGCACATCCCGTCTCAAAATGATGCCGAAAAATGAGTGCATGCATTTGTTACTTCTAGGGTGGACTACTGCAATTCCTTATCATCCGGCTGCCCGAATAAGTCCCTTAAGACTCTCCAGTTGATCCAGAATGCTGCGACACGTGTACTGACAAGAACTCATATTTACATACAAGAAGAAATCATATTTCTCCAATATTAGCTTAGCAATAATATCTGCACTGGCTCCCTGTAAAATCCAGAATAGAATTAAAAATCCTTCTCCTCACCTACAAAGCTCTTAATGGTCAGGCACCATCGTATCTTAAAGATCTCATAATACTATATTATCCGACTAGAACACTGGGCTCCCACAATGCAGGGTTACTTGTGGTTCCTAGAATCTCCAAAAGTAGAACGGAAGCCAGAGCCTTCAGCTATCAAGCTCCTCTCCTGAGCATCAGTGAGCCACAAAACTTTGCTTCTAAGAGAAACACAACAAAAAAATGCAAGGAAGGCCAGTTACAGAGGTAAAAAGCAGTGTTCAAAGAAACAGAAAACGCTACTTCAGGTCATGGACCTGAAGAGAATGGTGACATGGTGGCATGTGAAAATGAAAACTGTAGGGTCCAGTGGTTTCATCTTGAATGTGTCGGACTTGAGGATGTCCCTGTAGCAGATGATGTCTGGTGAGGAATCCATAGCTGTGTCCTACTTCACTGTGGGCTGTTCTGCTGTGAATGGATATGCCTGTATAGCATGGAGCGCTTCAGTCATATATTGTGTTTACTATATTTCAATGTTTTTGGGACATTTCTGTTATTTGTGACATGATATATGGAGATAAATAGTGTTTTGAAGTAAAAGTCCCAGTAAAAAGTCAAAAAGTAAACAGTAAACATGGCCAAAACATGGAGACCGCCTGACTATATCTTTAGGAACTGTATCATAAAGGTTGTATTTTACTGTATTTTCATCATCACATTTACAGTTACATTTGTAGTCAAGCAGTAGGAGCATACAACCAGCTGCATTATTAGCCACTGGACCCTTGTTATGATGGTTAGATTTTATACTAGGCGAGGATGAAATTCGTTTTTCTTTATTGCACCTCCATTTACTCTGGAATGGTAATAGAAGTAGGTTTAATGGATTCATATTCTTTAGCTTATTATCTATCAAAGGAGACCAGATATATGCATATGTGCCTTATGGTTGAGGAGCTATTGATTCATTTTGGGTAAGTTATTTAGGAGTTTGTTTCCTAGAAATACAGCTATAGGGTTTATTATTCATTTATCTGCCATGCTGTTTAATATCACTACAGCCTCAATGGTGAATGTCATTATTCTCATGGGATAATCTAATTTCCGTGTAGGCTATGTAAATGGACAAACATTGAGGATGATGAAATCAAAAAGCTGATCTTAAAATATGAGTCCATGTCTAATATCTTATTTTAACTGTCACTAACTGTTTTGCCTTTTCTTTCATTTCGTTTCTTGGTTTTTATTGTTGACAATGTGTTCATTTTCTCCAGTAGTAAATCTGAATTAAAAATGTTGTTAAAAAAGAAAGAAAAAAAGTGTTCCCATGATGCACCTGTCCTGCAGGTGCACCTGCGAAACGGTAATCTGTGCCACGCGCACGCAGAGATAGAACGAGGGCGGCTTCGTTCAAACCTGAAGAGGGGCTCGTGAGTGCGCCAGGTGGTTTCCAGCAGGTCAGTCCTTGTTCACATGTCCGCTACTGTTGCAGTGTTCCAGCGGAGGAAACGGTCAGAAGGCTTTGTGTTCACGCGTGTTGGAGGTTGCTTTTCTTTGCAAGGGGAAATAAGTTGGGAAATGTTATGAACTCGCTGTTTTCGTCGCAGAAACGACGCTTGACGGCGATTCGGCGTGTTTGCTCGCCAAATGCTTTAAGAAATGTCAGAAAATCTAAACTCTCTGTTTCGACTTTACAAAGTGTCCTTCATATCGTGTTTCTGTGGCGGTGTTTGTTTGGGGTGTCGCTCACTTGAACCAAACCTGTTTATTAAGCTCTGTCTACCCCCAACCACACGCGAGCGGGCGCGCGCCCTCCAGCTGCCGTGTCGGCTTGTTGGTAGAGTTCACGCTGAACAGTGCTGTTCTGTCTTTGAGAAGGTTGTTATTACTATTATTGTCCAGTTTTGTTTGTAGCCTACCGCTAATGTCCCAGTCTGTGTGTTACCATTACATTAGAATCACAGAGCGGAGCATCTCATTTTCCTAACTCTAAATATATAATTATATTTAACAACCCTTCCCACTGCTCTGCCGGTATGCCCACAATCCTCAAACACTCGTTTAAGCATCGGGGTGAAAATGGTCCATCTGTTGCACGAAAATAAAGACGTTTCTCCTAATCCAGGTAGCTGGAAATGACAAATGTCCTTGCTCTTTTTGTAAAACACAAGCAAAGTAGCACGATGCTACGTGTCGTTTGAAGCTTTTGATTGAGTTCAGAACCAAAACAATACTTTTAAATTGACTTGTAAAAATATGGACATGTTCTTCTACAAAAACATTTTTTCATTTAACAAAAGAAGCCAAAGTTCCCAAATGTTACGTTTATGTTTGCCTAAATAAAATAGTAAAAGATTGTTAAAAGCAGGGCTCGAGACTAACGGCGTCCCGTAGAAAACGTGTTTGGGACGAACAGAGCTTTTCCCCGGAGAGGTGTGTGTGTGTGTGTGTGTGTAACTATCGCTTAGCAAATGACACACTTTCGAACCCTCGTGCTGTTACTATAGTTACTATCGCTGGCTGCCTACTCAGCGCGAGACCTACAAACACTGAAGATTCTGAAGTGTTCCCGCGGTACCGGGCCATCTAAGGCCTGCTGGCACGACCTGCTGCTGTTACAGATCGAGCACATCTTTCGATTGAAACAGTCTAGCCAGCTGCTAGCTAGCTAACTTTATCCAGGCGCTACCCTGGCTGTGTGATAATGCTACATTGTGAACAACAAACCCGTGTTGAAATCGGCAGGAGGAGAGCTAGTTAGCCGCTTGCAGCCGGTAGGCAGCAGAGTCCTGCGGTGTGTTTACAGCTAACGGAGCTAAACATTTCAGCGCGCCGGTGCACCGCTTAACGGCGCGGGCCGGGAAAACGGTTTAAATGGAGTGTAACCTGTCAGCCAGCGGCAGCAACCATGTAACTGTCAGCTGACGGAACAAACAACAATGTCGGCCTGCAGGGCAAAAGGCAGGGCCGCTCTCCAGCATGGCCAGTAATGTTCAGTGTGATTTGTGTCTGTACGGGCCACGTGGTCGTGGTGACATAACGCAGCTGCTGTGTTACTAACTTGTATCCTATTGAATTATTTAAATTCTGTTTGACAGTTCAGATAATTTTTCAGGTTTTGTTTAAATAAATATAATTTATTTCCTCAACATTTTAATGGTGTCTTCATTATGCCACTATCAACTATAGATGATACTAACAGTAAAGGAACAGCATTTTGGTTTTGGAACGGTTTAGTTCACTTCAGGATAGTTAAAATAAGGTTAGTCTGGAGCCCTGGTCAAAGACACAACATTAACCAGCAACAATTGTGGTAATCAATAAAATGTTGACAATTTGATCATTTAAAAATGTCAAACATTTGTCCAGCTTCTCAAATGTGAGAACTTGCTCCTTTTTCTTTATTTTATATCATTGTAAGTTCAATATTATTATTAATATTATTGCATTTGGACTGTTGGTCAGACAAAACAAGACATTTGAACACCTTGGGCTCTTAGAAATTGTCAGGACCATTTTTAATGACATACACAATGATCAATTGATTATAAATGATATATTATAATTGATGATGGTAATAATAGTACTCGACAGTTTTCATTACTTTGGGCTACAGACACATTTCTCTGTACCAAACCAGAGCCCTAATGGCCGCTGCTGTCGTCAAACCTTTTGTCTCTCTCTATCACCGCAGACGGCAAAGGAATCTACAACACAACTTAACTGAGAAGCTTAGTAAGCCCATAGTGTGGTTTAAGTGGTATTAGAAAATTTGGTATGATACTGCAACAAAAACCCAGAAACAAGAGAGTGACACTGAAGAGTGCCCCTGTCTCGCTCTCAGTTCTACTGTTGATACATATCATCAGCTCCTACAGGATTTCCTGTCGGCTGTGTTGCCTCTCGTCTTCACTGTAGGAGGCCACAGGTTTAAAATGTCGTAAGCACTTGACTTTCCCAACCGCACCCAGAACTAACGTTGGGTTGTAGGCACTGTTGTGAGCAAACAGCCTGTGCATGTTGCCCTGGCACATTCCTGGAGGGAGGGAGTGAAAGATGGAGGATAGAAGAGAGAACCAGTCGGTTCAGGTCTTGGCCTTGTCAGAGGTGACATCACACAGACACGAATGTGAGAGAACAGATTGTTCTGGACGACACTGCCCTTAAATCGCACAACTATGCAGTTTGCATCTGTTTATGAATCTGATATCTGATATTTGGTTTGGTCAGGTTGTACCATGGCTTCCATAGCTATGTTTGCTGACTCACTAGAAGTGTTAGCTGTGGAGTCTCACTGAGTTTGACATAGAGCAGTGGTGTAGTGATGTATGGATCCGAATCCACATGTAGGCGTAAATCATCCACTCCCAACCCCCCCGAACGAAGGATTTTCTCCGGTTTAGAGACCCCCACCCGCATGGACATATGTGTCCACCTGTACCGGTCCCTGCAGGCTCTAGTGCCTTTTAAATGATGTCGAGCAGCGCAAGCTTTCCAGGGGCTTTCTTTATTGTTGGTGTAAGAGTGTTTTCTTTAACGAGTAGAGGCTGCTGTCAGTCATCTGAAACGTTTCCACGCGCGCAGTAATGTCACCTCGCGGGACTTTTAAGCAGCAAAAGTAAAACCTGACGGGACAGAGGAACAGTTCAACCTTTAGCTTCTGGAATACGTGTTTTTCCACTGCTCGGGTGGAGCTCAGGATTTATCAGGACGACGGCTGCTTTGCTCCAAACTATTTCACTGTGTGTGTGTGTGTGTGTGTGTGTGTGTCCGATCCTGGCAGCGTGTCCGGAGATTTAAATAATCGATGCAGTTACGCTGCTGTGCCTCGTGCGTAAATGCGCACAGCAGCAGGGGAGAGCTTCACCCTGTTTCACCCACACGCACCCCATCTGCTGTTAATCAGCGGCCCTGCCCGCAGATATAACTGCGACCCGTGCATCACTGGAGTGGTGTGTTTATGTGCTGTTGTGTAGCTAAATCTGTCTTCCACTCTGAAGTCAGAAAAAATCATTTTTGTAGACCGTTCAATACAACTGTCAAATTTATGACTAGTTTAAACAAAATACATGTCTGATAGTTATTTTTATTCCCTGATGAGTTTCCAAACGTCACAGCTTAGGAATTCAATGCAATGTGGCAGCTGACGATCTGTTGTCAGACCTTCACTTCAGCATGTGAACGCACCACCAGGAAGGCTTCACAGATCACTCCACCATTTTAACACTTAAAACTCTAAAATTAAGTAACTTTTAACAAGAATCGGTGTGGCTGTGTTTCATTATGATGCATTAGCTATGTTGAGCAAGCTTCAAATCAAAATGCTTTTGACTGAGTAAGAAAATGAGCCACTTTGATGAATTGGAAAATGGTTGTCAGTAATCTAAGTTGTTGGAAAATACACTGATTTGATGAACAGCTGGTTGTGCAAAACCACTGGTATGGTCCTTTTTATTGACCTCAGTTCATTCAGGTTTTTCTTTGAGGTAGCAGCTAGTGGGCCTATGAGGGCACTTTTGAGTCTTTATTATGCAGTCAAACAGAAAAGGTTTAAAAGCAAAACTTTCCACACTGCAATCAAAAAATAGATTTGAGAGCGAAATAGGGCTGGGCGATTTAATCATTTTATTTTCAATTGATTTTGGACCTGTGCCGCGAGGGTCACCACTGTCATGTCAGTGTCCTCCTGTTGTGGCCACAAGTCATGTCAAACACCCAGGTGCCTCAGCATTCCCCAAACAGTGGATGCTGCCAAGCTGTCACTCCGGTCGAGACGGGCCAACAGAGGCGTGTCTTACATCTTTACGCGTCTAGTAAAACTGTTGGCTTCAAAAGCCAAACTTTTGTTTGGATTCGTGTTAATACATATTGAATCACAAATTAATTTTACTTGCAATAAAACATTTTTTGGTTGCAGTGTGGAAAGTTTGGCTCTCAAACCTATTCTGTTTGATTGTATAATAAAGACACAGAAGTACCCTCATAGGTCTTGTTCAGAATGATACTGATAAAAATGCAGCCCTCATTCATTTCAATGACGCCACTGCGTTGGGACGGCGGGGATTACACAGAGTTCTCTGGCAAAAAACCAAGCAGGGTTGTCCTCCAAAACTTTTGAAAAGCCTTCAAACTCATGGATCTCTTACTCAAACTGGCTACCTGGTTAGCATTCAGCCTTGGTAGCTGCAAAACACACTTGACTTCAGCCTGGAATGTTCCAGAGTCCCAACATTTAGCCATTGTAGGCCAATGTTTGAAACCGATTATTTTGATGCTGTGGATCTTGTTTGTAACAGCACCTTGAAACGTGTTGAATGAGTTCACAAAGTTCACCAAACACCAAATTCTACAACTGACACATGGCCTGGTTTTCTGCTCCAGGCAAGGTTACAGTTGTTGAGGTGTTTGTTGAATAATGCTCTCAGGGCTGTATCTCAGCCCCTGCTTTTTCTCTGGCTTACTGGTCAGACCACATACTTCGCATGATTTTTCTGAACTTCTTCCTCTGTCCAAGTAAATGATTCCACATATAAGTGTCATACCTGGGTTATGATGTCAGCTGTGAGGAATTTTTGTGAAGACGTGTTACTGTGGATGTCCACCAAGGAGAGGCAGATGGACAGTTAACGGGCATTGTTCATGAATGCCTGGGGGAAGAAGCTGTTTGTTAAATGAAATCCCTGGTTCTTGCAGCTGCAGTTTAACTTTGTAGATATCTTTTAGTTTTCACTGTTTCTAGGATTGCGTGGAGAAATTAGACCAGTGAAGCCTCGTGAACCATATGCCAGTGGTAGCACCTCCCACCACGACATGCCCAGTGATGATATTGTGTTGCACAACATTGTATTCTTAAATATCATTCCGCAGTCAAGCAGAAGGAGAGACAGGACCATGGCGCTGTTGGCAGAAGAGCCGAGAACTACAATTACTCTGAGCAGCGTGCATGGGAGTGAATTACAATATAATATCTATTTATATCAATTTAAATTTGTCGCTACTCGCTTTTTAGAAATAAAGTGTCTAAGAGGGTCTGAAAAGCAGCTAAATCTAGTGAGAAAGTCGCCACGTTGGTAACACTGTGTGTGTGTGTGTGTGTTGAAGAGCTGCCTGAGCCCCGCCCACAGTGAAACGCCACACAGAGGGCAGACGACGAGACAGAAGCAGCGCGACCACAAATGACAGCAAAACGCGTCTCGGCAGAGATTTTTCTGTTCATTCGGCTTACGCGCTGCGCCCCAAAATGTTACTGACGTTCTTACGTAAACAAACACGCAACGGGCAATACTGAGGTCAGCAAAATTATCGCGGTCACGGCCATATACAAGAAGTCTAACGGCATTATCGCAACAGGCCTACACTATCGCTTTGGTTGTCAAGTGCCATCCTGAGCATTTTTGGTTGTGTTTTTGCTGGACTTCAGCAGCCAGCGGAGCACTATTTGATGCTTGGTACCATGAGAGAAATGCAGGGTGGACTTTATTGATGATTTCCTTATCGAATCTCATTATTGATACGTTGTTAAAGGGTTAAATCTCACTTCTAGCAGTTTCTAGCCATTCAGATAGTGTTGGTTTGATGTTGAGATATCCATCTTTAACATTTATGCCTTCACAGCTTTGAAAAATGACATAAACAATAAACAGCAGTATCTCATTCCAGAAACGCTGTTCACACTTTTGTTCTAAAATTCAGACCTTCAGTCAACAGTTTTCTACACTGTTTCTTCGGCCGAAAGTAGTTTCAGTGAAAACTGTTCTCGTGAGATTTCTGAATTATGTAGAATAACCAGGACACTGTTTTTGGAAGGAGCTATTGCTGCTGAATTTTAAAATATCTTTGTTTAGTGCTGTGACCACCACAAACAAAATTCCATTCGCTTTCAGTGCACTGGCATGGAAGCAGGAATCTCAGCCGGATATCTAAAAACTAAAACTCTCTGCATGGTCCGATACCATTAGAGGTCAATTTTCCTTCTATACGATTATCAGTGTCATTATGACAGCTTTACATCATTATTGAAAGGAGCACATGTATCTTAAACAAAAGCTATGACCAAATCTCACAAACAGACAGTATTCCGGAACGGGCACGTCAATCTCGTCAAATAAGCCCCTCATATGGCCATAAGGCTGGGTGTCAACAACAACACTTACCTCTGTGTTAAGGATCTTTTATACAGCAGGTCTGTAACCAAGATATATATTTAATCACACAATAATGTGTAGTGCAAAGCATGCAGGGAATGTTTTAGCCTCCACTCCTGCTTCTTCCTCTCTGGTTCTAACAGGCAGGAAAACTGCTTCCAAGAACCAGCCGCTTTACTGGATGTTTGGCAACTGGGAAGTAATTCCAAATGTCTCACAATATTGTCCCCCCTCTAAGTTCTCCTGTCTAAAGACTTAGAGGTCAACACAAAAACAGAATCACCAACCTTACAAATAGCAAAGATGTCAAGGGTCAGGTCACGGCATCCAGAGGTAATGCTGTGTTCATGTGTTGATGGTGAAAGTCAGAAATGTGACACTTGCCAGTTGGCTGCTAGGCAGCGCTGCTGCATGTACTGTTCTACCAGGGAAAAAGACATTTCAAGCAAATTTTGACTTAATGTTGCATCAGTAGTATTTTAGGATTTTTCTTTTCTTCTAATGGTATTTTGAAACACAACTCTTCAGGCAGCTTGCCCAGCCCACTTTCCCTTCCATCTGCACGATTACAACATGAATACCTGGCATTATTGGGATTTTTCTTTTGCTTGTTGTCTTTATAAAAGACACAAACCACCAAAACAAAACAGAGCCGGTATCTAACTGAGTGCACTTTAAAGGATAGGGCATGTTGTTCTCTATTTTTCTTATTGTCAACAAAGCCCACGAAAAGCCCCAAACCAACAATGTGTTAGTCCATCTCTCACTACTTTCTGACTTCCCTGCCCTGTCTGTGGCTCTAAGCCCCAAGACCATTGGTTCATATTGAAGAACTTTATAAATGCCTCACACAATAATGGTTGTGTTTTTAGAAAAGGCTCAGTGAATGTTTAAAACAGCTGGTCACTGTAGTTTTTGGCAAATGTTACTCAAACAGGAGGAAAGTGCATCTGTTGGGACTATTTTCAGCTGCGGATTAATCCACATGTGGTCCTCTGGTGAGTATTTGGGCAGCAGGACGGTGTATGTGGGATTGAGTCATAATAAACTGTGTGTGTGTGTTCATGGTAATGAAGGAACATGTCACCCAGTGTGAGTCATTGATGCGTTTTTAATCATTTTTGACAATACAGCTCTGGCACAGAAGAATTGGATATATCGGGCTTTGGATACGAACATAATATTTGTTGTTGGTTTGGCTGTGCATGTATCACCAGATCCCTAAACCTCCCTATCCCTTATCACTAAAATGTATTCTACTTAACTTTGGATTGGACTTTCCTAACAAAGTAGTTCTGCAAAAGTAAAATGTTCATTGTTGATGACGTTTAAAAGTGTGATTTTAGCTTTCTATAAAATGTAACCCCCTCTTTGTTTGACCTCTTGAAATCAACAACACCGTAGTTGATAGTGTTTTGGCTTTGTAGGGCAGAACTGATTACTGAATACAACTTAGGGCTCCTATGTTTCTAAGGTACATCTGGTGCAGATCTTGTCATCCTCGTGATGAGAGCTGGCAGGCCTGTTCGGTCAGGTCGAGTGTTTCTCTACTTTCAGCCCCACCCAGATACCTGCTGGCTTTGATATGCACCCGTCTGACAAGCACATCGTCAGTCAGGTGTGGCATTGCTCTCACTTTAACACAGAGGAGAGTTGAAGGGAGTGTTTCAGAGGACAGTTTGATGCTGAAGGAATATTCCTAGGAAAATAGGAATAGGTGTGAGTTGTTTGTTTTTTAAAACGGGAACTTTTAAGGGGAATTTTTGCAGCTCTACAATTATTCTTGAGGGAAAGTTAAAGGAATTACCTGTGGACTACTGGGGGAGCAGCTTGTTTGACATCAGGCCAACACAGGTGTGTTTCATTTCTTATTGTGTTGCTTTACATTGCTTCATTATGGTTTTATGTACTTTCATTTGCTACATTGTCACCTGTATTACCACTTAGTGTAGTTGTGCACTTCTTCATTTATGTTTGGTGTAGGAGTGGGCGATATGGATAAAAGCTTCTATCACTGTATATGTAATTTTAGATCATGGAAAATAACAACCCAGTTGATTATTTGGGTAAGGATAGCAGCTGGGGGTGAGGGGTTCTTCTTATCCATCTTGAGCTGAAGTGGAAAACATCCCAATTTTCTTTGAATACACCATGTGATTAATGGCTGCCAGCAGCAACCAACTGCCACCAGAATCCGGTCAGGCTTCTTGAAGCTTTCGACTGGAATTTCAACATTGAACACTTCCTCTTACCGGCTGAATGAGAAAAGGGAATGCCAGAGCAGCAGGAAGAGCCAATGGATATTCAATGGGCCATCTTTTGACTGTGGTGTCATCCTAATTATGCATTTCATTGTCTGTCTGTTTGACCTAATGATCTAGGCTACATCCACGCCACTACGTTTTGGTTTTACAACGCATGAGTTTTGCTACGTTTACACTTTACGTCCACGCTACTAAAAAACGGATACGTTTGGAAACGCAGCTGGCCCCGTTTTCTTTTGAAAACTCCTGGGTTGCGTTCTAGTCTAGACGGGCAAGAACGGAGGCTTTTGTAAACGATGATGGACACGTCCGCTTCTTGATCGGGTCTTGTCAGTCACTTCATGTCCTTCATGATTCGTCACGCCCCTATCACGTCCCTTTTCCAGAAGAAAACAAAGAAACGGCAGCCTCGACTACCAGTTGCTCGTTTAACATGGATAACGAATTACTGGTGTTGCTGACCTTGTTGTGTATGTCACGTTGTTAGTCACAGCAAAGAAATCTCCGGTCTTACTTTTTGCCAGTGCTGTTCTTGCTTCGCAGTATTTACTATAACTGAACATCCACTGGCAGAGTAGACAATCTGCTTCCTGTTTACACCGGCCCGCGCATGACCAGTGTACGTGAATAGTCACATGATGCGTTTTCAGGCGTGTTAGTATGGACAGATTATTCTGAAATACTCATCTGGACGGAGATTGTTTTTATTTTTCAAACGAAAACATTGTAGTGTGGCTGTAGCCCTAGTGACTTTCAGACGTCCTGCAGCGACTGATATAAGGTGAAGGTAGTTTTTACTGCATTTGTATAAATGAATGAATAATATTTTATTTCAATTTTATTTATATAGCACCAATTCATAACAGAAGTTATCTTATTGCACTTTTCCTATAGAGCAGGTCTAGACCGGACTCTTTATAATATTATTTACAGAGTCCCAACAAATCCCACCATGAGCAAGCTCTTGGCGACAGTGGCAAGGAAAAACTTCCTTTTAACAGGCAGAAACCTCGGGCAGAACCAGTCTTAATGGTGGGCGGCCATCTGCCACTGCCATGTTAGCTTTTTGAGAGAGAGAGAGAGAGAATTATTTTAAGTGTCCAGCTTGATGTTATATAACACAAATGGCCTTTCTGTTTAATGTGCCTCGTTTGAATTTTACAAGCCAATATATGATGACCAAGGTTGAGAACTAGAGACAAATAATTCCTTAATGAACACCTTCAAGTTTGGTGAGTGCTTCCATTAAGGCATATCTTAGTTGATGAAGAGCTGGGTAAGAAAATGTGAGAAACAAGTAAAGAGAGAGTTTTCCCTAATAAAAATAAACGTTCATAGCATGTAACGGAGAAGATAATGGTGACATTTGTAACATGGTACAAGAGGTTAAGAGCGATGAGAAGAATGTAAAGCATTAATTTGTGCCATAGATTTTTTTGGTTGCAATGGTAAATACTTACACTCAAAAATAATGCTTGAGCTTGCTTGAGAGTGCAGATTTCTTTCTATGGTGGAAATGTTCATGTTTTTCCTTTCTTCCTGCAAATCAATTGTAATCTACTCTGACTAATGAAAATGAAATCATGGCTGTTCATGGAAGGTTTCAATCAAGCTTTCTTGGTTCTTGAAAAGGTAATGTATCTGGAGCGGACGGAGAATATATTTGCAAGATTTGTTTCCTTAACAGGAAAGATAATGATTTTCATTGCAAGTGTAAGCTTGTGATTGCATCTTTTTAAAAGAATAGATCTTTAAAAAAACAAACTTTAACTTTAAGATAGCTAATAACAGCAAGGTGTCACAACAGTCACATGTCATTTTGAAATTTACATTTGTTTTAAAGTCTTATATTGTTTGATTGCATTACTGTACATTTATTTTTATTTTTTTGTGTCTTTGTGACTGTTTATCACCATACTGTTGACACTTTTTGTTGACTTCCGCAGTGCCGTGTACTTTGCCATGAGACACAACTTGCCCTGAAGGTCCTTTTACTCCATGCAACGCTTTCCTCATCACATTGTACCAATGGACCCTCAGGTGTGTCCGCCCCCTCTGAGCAGCAGCCAATCACTGATCAGCGGCCTTGACAAATCCCCAGCCAGCACATTCAAACCTGGCCATTCGCGGAGTAGCAGCACTGGCTCCTCCAAAACTTCAAAACAGGTAAGACCCACAGGTACACAGTGTGACTGTGCTGTGTTGTTTTTAGTATGTGAAAAATGTTAATACTGAACTCCCTACTGGCTGTATTAATCTAATTACTTTATTGTATTTTGTACCATTAGTTACTTACAGATACTG